>CM065781.1:3224724-3294163 GCA_033296515.1 Macrochelys suwanniensis | reverse complement strand
TCAGTCCCCCCCCCCCTCACCGGGCCGGACCCCACGAGCCTCCCCAGTCCCCCCCCCCCTCACCCGGCCGGACCCCACGAGCCTCCCCAGTCCCCCCCCCCCTCACCCGGCCGGACCCCACGAGCCTCCCCCGTCCCCCCCCCCCCGCCTCACCCGGCCGCACCCCACGAGCCTCCCCCGTCCCCTCCTCCCCCCCCCGCCTCACCCCGGCCGGACCCCACGAGCCTCCCCAGTCCCCCCCCCCTCACCGGGCCGGACCCCACGAGCCTCCCCAGTCCCCCCCCCCCTCACCTGGCCGGACCCCACGAGCCTCCCCAGTCCCCCCCCCCTCACCCGGCCGGACCCCACGAGCCTCCCCCGTCCCCCCCCCCCGCCTCACCCGGCCGCACCCCACGAGCCTCCCCCGTCCCCTCCTCCCCCCCCGCCTCACCCGGCCGGACCCCACGAGCCTCCCCCGTCCCCCCCCCTCACCCGGCCGGACCCCACGAGCCTCCCCCGTCCCCCCCCCCCGCCTCACCCGGCCGGACCCCACGAGCCTCCCCCGTCCCCCCCCCCGCCTCACCCGGCCGCACCCCACGAGCCTCCCCCGTCCCCTCCTCCCCCCCCCGCCTCACCCCGGCCGGACCCCACGAGCCTCCCCAGTCCCCCCCCCCCTCACCGGGCCGGACCCCACGAGCCTCCCCAGTCCCCCCCCCCCTCACCCGGCCGGACCCCACGAGCCTCCCCAGTCCCCCCCCCCCTCACCCGGCCGGACCCCACGAGCCTCCCCCGTCCCCCCCCCCCGCCTCACCCGGCCGCACCCCACGAGCCTCCCCCGTCCCCTCCTCCCCCCCCGCCTCACCCGGCCGGACCCCACGAGCCTCCCCCGTCCCCCCGCCTCACCCGGCCGGACCCCACGAGCCTCCCCCGTCCCCCCCCACCCCTCACCCGGCCGGACCCCACGAGCCTCCCCCGTCCCCCCCCCTCACCCCGGCCGGACCCCACGAGCCTCCCCCGTCCCCTCCTCCCCCCCCCGCCTCACGCCGGCTAGACCCCATGATCCTCCCCAGTCCCTGTCCCCCCCCACCGCGCCTCACCCCGGCCGCACCCCACGAGCCTCCCCTGTCCCCCCCCCCTCACCGGGCCGGACCCCACGAGCCTCCCCAGTCCCCCCCCCCCCTCACCCGGCCGGACCCCACGAGCCTCCCCCGTCCCCCCGCCTCACCCGGCCGGACCCCACGAGCCTCCCCCGTCCCCCCGCCTCACCCGGCCGGACCCCACGAGCCTCCCCCGTCCCCCCCCACCGCGCCTCACCCCGGCCGGACCCCACGAGCCTCCCCCGTCCCCCCCCCTCACCCGGCCGGACCCCACGAGCCTCCCCCGTCCCCCCCCACCGCGCCTCACCCCGGCCGGACCCCACGAGCCTCCCCCGTCCCCCCCCTCACCCGGCCGGACCCCACGAGCCTCCCCCGTCCCCTCCTCCCCCCCCCGCCTCACGCCGGCTAGACCCCATGATCCTCCCCAGTCCCTGTCCCCCCCCACCGCGCCTCACCCCGGCCGCACCCCACGAGCCTCCCCTGTCCCCCCCCCCTCACCGGGCCGGACCCCACGAGCCTCCCCAGTCCCCCCCCCCCTCACCCGGCCGGACCCCACGAGCCTCCCCCGTCCCCCCGCCTCACCCGGCCGGACCCCACGAGCCTCCCCCGTCCCCCCGCCTCACCCGGCCGGACCCCACGAGCCTCCCCCGTCCCCCCCCACCGCGCCTCACCCCGGCCGGACCCCACGAGCCTCCCCCGTCCCCCCCCCTCACCCGGCCGGACCCCACGAGCCTCCCCCGTCCCCCCCCACCGCGCCTCACCCCGGCCAGACCCCATGATCGTCCCTGTCCCCCCCTCACCCCGGCCGGACCCCATGATCCTCTCCAGTCCCCCCCCCGCCTCACGCCGGCCGCACCCCACGAGCCTCCCCCGTCCCCTCCTCCCCCCCCCGCCTCACCCCGGCCGGACCCCACGAGCCTCCCCAGTCCCCCCCCCCCTCACCGGGCCGGACCCCACGAGCCTCCCCAGTCCCCCCCCCCCCTCACCCGGCCGGACCCCACGAGCCTCCCCAGTCCCCCCCCCCCTCACCCGGCCGGACCCCACGAGCCTCCCCCGTCCCCCCCCCCCGCCTCACCCGGCCGCACCCCACGAGCCTCCCCCGTCCCCTCCTCCCCCCCCGCCTCACCCGGCCGGACCCCACGAGCCTCCCCCGTCCCCCCGCCTCACCCGGCCGGACCCCACGAGCCTCCCCCGTCCCCCCCCCCCCCTCACCCGGCCGGACCCCACGAGCCTCCCCCGTCCCCCCGCCTCACCCGGCCGGACCCCACGAGCCTCCCCCGTCCCCCCGCCTCACCCCGGCCGGACCCCACGAGCCTCCCCAGTCCCCCCCCACCGCGCCTCACCCCGGCCGGACCCCACGAGCCTCCCCCGTCCCCCCCCCTCACCCGGCCGGACCCCACGAGCCTCCCCCGTCCCCCCCCACCGCGCCTCACCCCGGCCAGACCCCATGATCGTCCCTGTCCCCCCCTCACCCCGGCCGGACCCCATGATCCTCTCCAGTCCCCCCCCCGCCTCACGCCGGCCGGACCCCACGAGCCTCCCCTGTCCCCCCCCCACCGCGCCTCACCCCGGCCGGACCCCATGATCGTCCCTGTCCCCCCCCCCCCACCACGGCTGGACCCCACGAGCCTCCCCCGTTCCCTCCTTCCCCCCCCCCCGCCTCACCCCGGCCGGACCCCACGAGCCTCCCCCGTCCCCCCCCCCCTCACCCGGCCGGACCCCACGAGCCTCCCCAGTCCCCCCCCCACCGCGCCTCACCCCGGCCAGACCCCATGATCCTCCCCCGTCCCCCCCCCTCACCCGGCCGGACCCCACGAGCGTCCCCCGTCCCCTCCTCCCCCCCCGCCTCACCCCGGCCGGACCCCACGAGCCTCCCCAGTCCCCCCCCCCCCACCCCGGTCGGACCCCATGATCCTCCCCAGTCCCCCCCCTCACCCCGGTCGGACCCCATGATCCTCTCCAGTCCCCCCCCCCGCCTCACCCCGGCCAGACCCCACGAGCCTCCCCCGTCCCTGTCCCCCCCCACCGCGCCTCACCCCGGCCGGACCCCATGATCGTCCCTGTCCCCCCCTCACCCCGGCCGGACCCCACGAGCCTCCCCAGTCCCCCCCCACCGCGCCTCACCCCGGCCGGACCCCACGAGCCTCCCCCGTCCCCTCCTCCCCCCCCCGCCTCACGCCGGCTAGACCCCATGATCCTCCCCAGTCCCTGTCCCCCCCCACCGCGCCTCACCCCGGCCGCACCCCACGAGCCTCCCCTGTCCCCCCCCCCTCACCGGGCCGGACCCCACGAGCCTCCCCAGTGCCCCCCCCCCTCACCCGGCCGGACCCCACGAGCCTCCCCAGTCCCCCCCCCCCCTCACCCGGCCGGACCCCACGAGCCTCCCCCGTCCCCCCCCCCCGCCTCACCCGGCCGCACCCCACGAGCCTCCCCCGTCCCCTCCTCCCCCCCCGCCTCACCCGGCCGGACCCCACGAGCCTCCCCCGTCCCCCCGCCTCACCCGGCCGGACCCCACGAGCCTCCCCCGTCCCCCCCCCCCCTCACCCGGCCGGACCCCACGAGCCTCCCCGTCCCCCCGCCTCACCCGGCCGGACCCCACGAGCCTCCCCCGTCCCCCCCCACCGCGCCTCACCCCGGCCGGACCCCACGAGCCTCCCCCGTCCCCCCCCCTCACCCGGCCGGACCCCACGAGCGTCCCCCGTCCCCTCCTCCCCCCCCGCCTCACCCCGGCCGGACCCCACGAGCCTCCCCAGTCCCCCCCCACCGCGCCTCACCCCGGCCGGACCCCACGAGCCTCCCCCGTCCCCTCCTCCCTCCCCCGCCTCACGCCGGCTAGACCCCATGATCCTCCCCAGTCCCTGTCCCCCCCCACCGCGCCTCACCCCGGCCGCACCCCACGAGCCTCCCCTGTCCCCCCCCCCTCACCGGGCCGGACCCCACGAGCCTCCCCAGTCCCCCCCCCCCCTCACCCGGCCGGACCCCACGAGCCTCCCCCGTCCCCCCGCCTCACCCCGGCCGGACCCCACGAGCCTCCCCAGTCCCCCCCCACCGCGCCTCACCCCGGCCGGACCCCACGAGCCTCCCCCGTCCCCCCCCCCTCACCCGGCCGGACCCCACGAGCCTCCCCCGTCCCCCCCCACCGCGCCTCACCCCGGCCAGACCCCATGATCGTCCCTGTCCCCCCCTCACCCCGGCCGGACCCCATGATCCTCTCCAGTCCCCCCCCCGCCTCACGCCGGCCGGACCCCACGAGCCTCCCCTGTCCCCCCCCCACCGCGCCTCACCCCGGCCGGACCCCATGATCGTCCCTGTCCCCCCCCCCCCACCACGGCTGGACCCCACGAGCCTCCCCCGTTCCCTCCTTCCCCCCCCCCCCCGCCTCACCCCGGCCGGACCCCACGAGCCTCCCCCGTCCCCCCCCCCCTCACCCGGCCGGACCCCACGAGCCTCCCCAGTCCCCCCCCCACCGCGCCTCACCCCGGCCAGACCCCATGATCCTCCCCCGTCCCCCCCCCTCACCCGGCCGGACCCCACGAGCGTCCCCCGTCCCCTCCTCCCCCCCGCCTCACCCCGGCCGGACCCCACGAGCCTCCCCAGTCCCCCCCCCCCTCACCCCGGTCGGACCCCATGATCCTCCCCAGTCCCCCCCCTCACCCCGGTCGGACCCCATGATCCTCTCCAGTCCCCCCCCCCGCCTCACCCCGGCCAGACCCCACGAGCCTCCCCCGTCCCTGTCCCCCCCCACCGCGCCTCACCCCGGCCGGACCCCATGATCGTCCCTGTCCCCCCCTCACCCCGGCCGGACCCCACGAGCCTCCCCAGTCCCCCCCCACCGCGCCTCACCCCGGCCGGACCCCACGAGCCTCCCCCGTCCCCTCCTCCCCCCCCCGCCTCACGCCGGCTAGACCCCATGATCCTCCCCAGTCCCTGTCCCCCCCCACCGCGCCTCACCCCGGCCGCACCCCACGAGCCTCCCCTGTCCCCCCCCCCTCACCGGGCCGGACCCCACGAGCCTCCCCAGTCCCCCCCCCCCCTCACCCGGCCGGACCCCACGAGCCTCCCCCGTCCCCCCGCCTCACCCCGGCCGGACCCCACGAGCCTCCCCCGTCCCCCCCCACCGCGCCTCACCCCGGCCGGACCCCACGAGCCTCCCCCGTCCCCCCCCCTCACCCGGCCGGACCCCACGAGCCTCCCCCGTCCCCCCCCCTCACCCGGCCGGACCCCACGAGCGTCCCCCGTCCCCTCCTCCCCCCCCGCCTCACCCCGGCCGGACCCCACGAGCCTCCCCAGTCCCCCCCCACCGCGCCTCACCCCGGCCGGACCCCACGAGCCTCCCCCGTCCCCTCCTCCCCCCCCCGCCTCACGCCGGCTAGACCCCATGATCCTCCCCAGTCCCTGTCCCCCCCCACCGCGCCTCACCCCGGCCGCACCCCACGAGCCTCCCCTGTCCCCCCCCCCCTCACCGGGCCGGACCCCACGAGCCTCCCCAGTCCCCCCCCCCCTCACCCGGCCGGACCCCACGAGCCTCCCCCGTCCCCCCGCCTCACCCCGGCCGGACCCCACGAGCCTCCCCAGTCCCCCCCCACCGCGCCTCACCCCGGCCGGACCCCACGAGCCTCCCCCGTCCCCCCCCCTCACCCGGCCGGACCCCACGAGCCTCCCCCGTCCCCCCCACCGCGCCTCACCCCGGCCAGACCCCATGATCGTCCCTGTCCCCCCCTCACCCCGGCCGGACCCCATGATCCTCTCCAGTCCCCCCCCCGCCTCACGCCGGCCGGACCCCACGAGCCTCCCCTGTCCCCCCCCCACCGCGCCTCACCCCGGCCGGACCCCATGATCGTCCCTGTCCCCCCCCCCCCACCACGGCTGGACCCCACGAGCCTCCCCCGTTCCCTCCTTCCCCCCCCCCCCGCCTCACCCCGGCCGGACCCCACGAGCCTCCCCCGTCCCCCCCCCCCTCACCCGGCCGGACCCCACGAGCCTCCCCAGTCCCCCCCCCACCGCGCCTCACCCCGGCCAGACCCCATGATCCTCCCCCGTCCCCCCCCCTCACCCGGCCGGACCCCACGAGCGTCCCCCGTCCCCTCCTCCCCCCCCGCCTCACCCCGGCCGGACCCCACGA
Source organism: Macrochelys suwanniensis (assembly GCA_033296515.1). Classification (NCBI taxonomy): domain Eukaryota; kingdom Metazoa; phylum Chordata; order Testudines; family Chelydridae; genus Macrochelys; species Macrochelys suwanniensis. Next base: position 3,287,965 of record CM065781.1, on the reverse strand, counting down.
GCCTCCCCAGTCCCCCCCCCCCTCACCCCGGTCGGACCCCATGATCCTCCCCAGTCCCCCCCCTCACCCCGGTCGGACCCCATGATCCTCTCCAGTCCCCCCCCCCGCCTCACCCCGGCCAGACCCCACGAGCCTCCCCCGTCCCTGTCCCCCCCCACCGCGCCTCACCCCGGCCGGACCCCATGATCGTCCCTGTCCCCCCCTCACCCCGGCCGGACCCCACGAGCCTCCCCAGTCCCCCCCCACCGCGCCTCACCCCGGCCGGACCCCACGAGCCTCCCCCGTCCCCTCCTCCCCCCCCCCGCCTCACGCCGGCTAGACCCCATGATCCTCCCCAGTCCCTGTCCCCCCCCACCGCGCCTCACCCCGGCCGCACCCCACGAGCCTCCCCTGTCCCCCCCCCCTCACCGGGCCGGACCCCACGAGCCTCCCCAGTCCCCCCCCCCCTCACCCGGCCGGACCCCACGAGCCTCCCCCGTCCCCCCGCCTCACCCCGGCCGGACCCCACGAGCCTCCCCCGTCCCCCCCCACCGCGCCTCACCCCGGCCGGACCCCACGAGCCTCCCCCGTCCCCCCCCCTCACCCGGCCGGACCCCACGAGCCTCCCCCGTCCCCCCCCACCGCGCCTCACCCCGGCCAGACCCCATGATCGTCCCTGTCCCCCCCTCACCCCGGCCGGACCCCATGATCCTCTCCAGTCCCCCCCCCGCCTCACGCCGGCCGGACCCCACGAGCCTCCCCTGTCCCCCCCCCACCGCGCCTCACCCCGGCCGGACCCCATGATCGTCCCTGTCCCCCCCCCCCCACCACGGCTGGACCCCACGAGCCTCCCCCGTTCCCTCCTTCCCCCCCCCCCCGCCTCACCCCGGCCGGACCCCACGAGCCTCCCCCGTCCCCCCCCCTCACCCCGCCGGACCCCACGAGCCTCCCCCGTCCCCCCCCACCGTGCCTCACCCCGGCCGGACCCCACAAGCCTCCCCAGTCCCCCCCCACCGCGCCTCACCCCGGCCAGACCCCATGATCGTCCCTGTCCCCCCCTCACCCCGGCCGGACCCCATGATCCTCTCCAGTCCCCCCCCCGCCTCACGCCGGCTGGACCCCACGAGCCTCCCCTGTCCCCCCCCACCGCGCCTCACCCCGGCCGGACCCCATGATCGTCCCTGTCCCCCCCCCCCCACCACGGCTGGACCCCACGAGCCTCCCCCGTCCCCTCCTTCCCCCCCCCCCCGCCTCACCCCGGCCGGACCCCATGATCGTCCCTGTCCCCCCCCCTCACCCCGGCCGGACCCCACGAGCCTCCCCAGTCCCCCCCCCCCTCACCCGGCCGGACCCCACGAGCCTCCCCAGTCCCCCCCCACCGCGCCTCACCCTGGCTGGACCCCATGTTCCTCCCCAGTCATCCCCCCCCCCCACCCCGGCCGGACCCCATGATCCTCCCCAGTCCCCCCCCCCACCGCGCCTTACCCCGGCCAGACCCCATGATCCTCCCCCGTCCCCCCCCCTCACCCGGCCGGACCCCACGAGCGTCCCCCGTCCCCTCCTCCCCCCCCGCCTCACCCCGGCCGGACCCCACGAGCCTCCCCAGTCGTCCCCCCCCCTCACCCCGGCCGGACCCCACGAGCCTCCCCAGTCCCCCCCCCCCCCCCCGCCTCACCCCGGCCGCACCCCATGATCCTCCCCAGTCCCCCCCCTCACCCCGGTCGGACCCCATGATCCTCCCCAGTCCCCCCCCTCACCCCGGTCGGACCCCATGATCCTCCCCAGTCCACCCCCTCACCCCGGTCGGACCCCATGATCCTCCCCAGTCCCCCCCCCGCCTCACCCCGGCCAGACCCCACGAGCCTCCCCCGTCCCTGTCCCCCCCCACCGCGCCTCACCCCGGCCGGACCCCATGATCGTCCCTGTCCCCCCCTCACCCCGGCCGGACCCCACGAGCCTCCCCCGTCCCCCCCCCCCTCACCCGGCCGGACCCCACGAGCCTCCCCAGTCCCCCCCCACCGCGCCTCACCCCGGCCGGACCCCACGAGCCTCCCCAGTCCCCTCCTCCCCCCCCCCGCCTCACGCCGGCTAGACCCCATGAACCTCCCCAGTCCCTGTCCCCCCCCACCGCGCCTCACCCCGGCCGCACCCCACGAGCCTCCCCAGTCCCCCCCCCCACCCCGGCCGGACCCCATGATCCTCCCAGTCCCTGTCCCCCCCCCCCACCGCGCCTCACCCCGGCCGGACCCCACGAGCCTCCCCTGTCCCCCCCCACCGCGCCTCACCCCGGCCGGACCCCACGAGCCTCCCCCGTCCCCCCGCCTCACCCGGCCGGACCCCACGAGCCTCCCCCGTCCCCCCGCCTCACCCGGCCGGACCCCACGAGCCTCCCCCGTCCCCCCGCCTCACCCGGCCGGACCCCACGAGCCTCCCCCGTCTCCCCCACCGCGCCTCACCCCGGCCGGACCCCACGAGCCTCCCCCGTCCCCCCCCACCGCGCCTCACCCCGGCCGGACCCCACGAGCCTCCCCCGTCCCCCCCCCTCACCCGGCCGGACCCCACGAGCCTCCCCCGTCCCCCCCCACCGCGCCTCACCCCGGCCGGACCCCACAAGCCTCCCCAGTCCCCCCCCACCGCGCCTCACCCCGGCCAGACCCCATGATCGTCCCTGTCCCCCCCTCTCCCCGGCCGGACCCCATGATCCTCTCCAGTCCCCCCCCCGCCTCAAGCCGGCCGGACCCCACGAGCCTCCCCTGTCCCCCCCCCACCGCGCCTCACCCCGGCCGGACCCCATGATCGTCCCTGTCCCCCCCCCCTCACCCCGGCTGGACCCCATGATCCTCCCCAGTCGTCCCCCCCCCCCTCACCCCGGCCGGACCCCACGAGCCTCCCCAGTCCCCTCCTCCCCCCCCCGCCTCACGCCGGCTGGACCCCACGAGCCTCCCCCGTCCCTGTCCCCCCCCCACCGCGCCTCACCCCGGCCGGACCCCATGATCGTCCCTGCCCCCCCCCCCCCTCACCCCGGCCGGACCCCACGAGCCTCCCCAGTCCCCTCCTCCCCCCTCACGCCGGCTAGACCCCATGATCCTCCCCAGTCCATGTCCCCCCCCCCCACCGCGCCTCACTCCGGCCGGACCCCATGAGCCTCCCCAGTCCCCTCCTCCCCCCCCCGCCTCACCCCGGCCAGACCCCATGATCGTCCCTGTCCCCCCCTCACCCCGGCCGGACCCCATGATCCTGTCCAGTCCCCCCCCCCCCTCACCCCGGCCGGACCCCATGAGCCTCCCCAGTCCCCTCCTCCCCCCCCCCCCCGCCTCACCCCAGCCGGACCCCATGATCCTCCCCAGTCCCTGTCCCCCCCCCACCCCCACCCCGGCCGGACCCCATGATCCTCCCCAGTCCCCTCACCCCGGCCGGACCCCACGAGCCTCCCCAGTCCCCTCCTCCCCCCCCCCCCCGCCTCACCCCGGCCGGACCCCATGATCCTCCCCAGTCCCCTCCTCCTCCCCCCCGCCTCACCCTGGCCGGACCCCATGATCCTCCCCAGTCGTCCCCCCCCCTCACCCCGGCCGGACCCCACGAGCCTCCCCAGTCCCCTCCTCCCCCCCCCCGCCTCACCCCAGCCGGACCCCATGATCCTCCCCAGTCCCTGTCCCCCCCCCTCACCCCGGCCGGACCCCATGATCCTCCCCAGTGGCCGGACCCCACGAGCCTCCCCAGTCCCCTCCTCCCCCCCCCCCCCCGCCTCACCCCGGCCGGACCCCATGATCCTCCCCAGTCCCCTCCTCCTCCTCCCCCGCCTCACCCCGGCTGGACCCCATGATCCTCCCCAGTCCCTGTCCCCCCGCACCGCGCCTCACCCCGGCCGGACCCCACGAGCCTCCCCAGTCCCCTCCTCCCCCCCTGCCTCACCCCAGCCGGACCCCATGATCCTCCCCAGTCCCCCCCCACCGCGCCTCACCCTGGCTGGACCCCATGATCCTTCCCAGTCCCCCCCCACCGCGCCTCACCCCGGCCGGACCCCATGTTCCTCCCCAGTCCCCCCCCCTCACCCCGGCCGGACCCCATGTTCCTCCCCAGTCCCCCCCCCTCACCCCGGCCGGACCCCATGATCCTCCCCAGTCTTCCGCCCCACCTCACCCCGGCCAGACCCCATGATCCTCCCCAGTCATCCCCCCCCACCTCACCCCAGCCGGACCCCATGATCCTTCCCAGTCGTCCCCCCCCACCTCACCCCGGCTGGACCCCACGAGCCTCCCCAGTGCCCTCACCCCGGCCGGACCCCATGAGCCTCCCCAGTCCCCCCGTTCCCCCTCCTCACCCCGACCGGACCCTATGATCCTCCCCAGTCCCCACCCCCACGCCTCACCCCAGCTGGACCCCACAAGCCTCCCCAGTCTCCCCCCCCCCGCCTCACTCCGGCCGGACCCCATGATCCTTCCCAGTCCCCCCCCCCGTGCCTCACCCCGTCAGTACCCCAAGATCCTCCCCAGTCCGTCCCCCCCGCGCCTCACCCTGGCCGGACCCCACGAGCCTCCCCAGTCTCCGTCCCCCCCGCGCCTCACCCCAGCCGGACCCCATGAGCCTCCCCAGTCCGTCCCCCCCGTGCCTCACCCCGTCAGTACCCCATGATCCTCCCCAGTCGTTGTCCCCCCACGCTTCACCGCTCGGCTGGACCCCACGATCCTCCCCAGCCCACAACCCCCAACTCACCCAGATCCCATGCCCACCCCCGACTCCCTTGTCTGGTCCAGCCCCCTACCTCCACCTCAGCAGGACCCCATGACCAGCTCCAACTCCACCTTGGCTAGATTCCATGATCCCCCAGTCTCTCGCCTCCACCCCATCTCCCCTCCAGTCCCCATGACACCCCACCTCCAACTCCACCCTGGCCGGACATTACCACCCCTCCCACGTGGGCACCCCTAAGGGTGTGACAGGTCCATTCTGTGAGAGCCCCCAATACCCCGAGTGCAACCTGCCACCCCCAGCAATGCCAGCACCCCAGGGCCCTTTCAGGGCAGTCTGCGGGCACTGCGCTCCACACGGAAAGCCCTGGCAACTCAGCTAAATTTTCTCTTCCTGTCTCTAGTTTCTTGCAGAACACAAGTTACTGGGGCAAATAAAAAACGTGGCCAAGACTGCAACCAAGGACCAGTTAGTTACAGCCTATAACCAGCTCTTTGAAACTCAGGTGGGTACCTGCCTCTCTTGGGCCTGTGTGGGACAAAGAGCCTCTTGTTGTTATCGCGCTTGCTTCTGACTGAGAACACAGATGGTTTTCGCTCTGGCCTCATTTCCACTTTCTCCAAACCATTTGTCTGTTTGGCTGAATCGTTCTGTAGCGGAAGCATATTTTTGTTTTTGAAAGTTTGAGCAACATTCTTGCTGCTTTTCATTTGAGTGCATAAAAATAGTATTCGTCTATTTAAAGGGACACTGTCAACTTCACAATCACACTTGCATTGGAATAGTGTATGCCTGTTGTGACTTCTAAGGCAGTCATTTGTAACTGAAAGATGAGATTTTTCTCTGTTCTTCGCTTTATACGTTTGACAGCACTCTCTATAGTCAGTTCCATCATTTGTTCTTCCTGTCTCATACACACACTTGCTAATAACAGCAGCAACAAAATTGGAACTGAAGAGACAGTGTGTACTCAGAGAGGTAGGGGCTAGAAGGGAAAGAGGCTGATACTGCTTTCAGATCTCACCAAAGGGCTGCCTGAACATCATTACGGGAACAGAAGCACCCAGATATTTGATAAAAATAACTTAAAAATTCCGTGCATGTTATTTATAGGGTGTGCTATCAGTAACACTACTTGTTCAAGTTAGTCAGTTGAAAAAAAATATCAAGTTGATAGAACTTTTTAAAAGGGTATTACCACAGTTCACAGAATAATACAAACATGGATGAAGTTTGATAGCTGACACTTGGTATATAAGTAGCTCTCAGTGAGTGGCAGTTTTGCTGGGTTTTGAATTTTTCCTTTAACCCGTCAAAATTCAGAGCGTTTGAATATATTTTTTTAATCTAGAGGAACATATTTTGATTGTGCATGCCCTTCAAAGGAAATTAAGATAACCAATCATGCAAATATATCCTCTGCATCTTCACTTGTCAGAAACAGTGTGACATCTTTTATCCTTTATAAGCATCCTGCATCATTATACGTATTTAAATAACTCATATTTCAGCTTTCAGTGTTTTAGCCACGTTGATCCCTGGTTATTAGAGAGATAGGGTGCGTGAGGTAATATCTTCTATTGGACCAACTTCTGATGGTGAAAGAGGCCAGCTTTCAAGCTACTCAGGGCTCTTCTTCAGGTTTGGGAAAGGCACTCAGAGAATCGCAACTAAATACAAGGTAGAACAGATTGTTTAGCATAAGTAATTTATGTATTCTAATCTAAGAGACCATTCAAAGTGAAGTGGCCCTTTAGTATCCCCCACATCACACCTCTCAAGATCCCTGGGTCCTACACATGCCTATCACAACAGGCGGCGTACCTCATCCAGTACACTAAATGCCCCAATAAGAACTATGTGGGTGAAACTAGACAGTTGCTACTCTCTTGAATGAACTCTCTCAGAAAAATGATAAAAGGTCACATGGTGGGCAAACACTTTTTTCATGAAATGATCACCCCATATCTGATCTCAGTCCTCATCCTGAAAGGAAACCTGTACAACACCTTCAAAAGACGAGCCTGGGAGCTTAAATTCATAATTTTGCTAGACATTTAAAAAATCATGGTCCTAATAAAGACACTGAATTCCAGGCTTATTACAACATTCTGTGACCCACTAATACCCCTTTTTTGTCTTATGACTGGAGCAGTGTTATCTGGCCACTTCACCTTTAATGGTCTTTTAGAGTATATGTTAACTATTTATGCTAAACAGTCTGTTCCACCTTGTATTTAGCTGTGACATTCTAAGTACTTTTCCCAGATCAGAAGAAGAGCTCTGTGTAGCTTGAAAGCTTCTTTTTCACCAACAGAAGTTGGTCCAGTAAAATATATTACCTCACTCCCATTGTCTCTCTTATATTTCAGTTACATTGTAGAGCCTTAATACTGCTGACTATTGGAATCCATAGTTGTTTCCCTTCCAGAATTGGTCCTTAAGTATATAAAAGCTGTAAAGTAGATTTTTGACAGCCTTCTGAAGGATTTCCTATCCTATTATGTAGCGGGTAATGATAAATGCTTTCCTTACAGCGCTTTAAAGGCACGGAGAGTGCAGATAAAGTGACAGAACAGGTAAAGAATGTCAAGATTGATGAAGAAAAGGCAAAAGAAACTAAGCCTGAAGAGATTGTTGATGAGGTTTGTATAGAAAACTACTCTTTATTAGATTAGGACTACTGCCTGTGTAGTAGGACAAATGCTTTTGAAACCTTGAATGATAAAAGGTAGCGAATTTGAGTGGGCTGGGTTGAGGGGGATTGCTAATAAAGTGTGCAGCATGGAATGGATCTATACATTGATTCTGAAATTGTTTAAGCTGAACAGAACAGTTCTTGGAAGTGAAGTGTTGTGACAGACAAACATTCACTAGTGGGATCTCTGGATGGCAGTATCCAAGCAGAAAGTGTTAATATTACTGCAAAATGTTTCTTTTATTGGTACAATGTATCCCCTCAGCATTTTCTCTCCTGTTGGAATAGTCATTAACTGGACAGGGCTACCTTTGAGAGCCAAAACCCCAATGAAGACATTTTCAGTGATGTTAAGAGAGCTGAGCAGCTTAACATATACAAACTGGTAAAAAGAAACTGAGTGCTCTTGGTTTGCTTTCTCGCCACAAGTGACTGCTCTGGAGTGTTTATTTACAAGTTGTTCTTCGTAAGTCTGTATTTGTAGTTTTCTGGAAGGCCCTCATCTGATTAAAAAATTGGACCTTGATTCTCACTTACCCAGCATATTTTGAGCCAGTAGTCATTCTCGTGCAGATTTCTCTCCAACGTTTTAAATAACTTTGGCAGCAGGATCAATCTTGCTTTGGCATAGACTACATTTATATAACCCTTTTCTTGCCAAAGGATGCTAAAGGACTGTACAGGCTATATTAATTTAAAAGCATATATGGGTGCTGTTCACCTTAGTATCTGAATGTGGTTCATTCAGTGGCTTAAACTCAATTAACTTCAGTTGGTCCATCTTGTGCTTTGTTGGTAACTTGGGACGAGTCATTAAGGTTGTGGTAATACTCTCTTTCTATCTTAATTCAGGGTCCACCAAAATATACAAAGTCAATTCTGAAAAAGGGGGATAAAACTAACTTTCCCAAAAAAGGAGATGTCGTTCATTGCTGGTATACGGGAAAGTTGCAGGATGGGACTGTCTTCGATACCAATATTCAAACAAGTAAGGTCACATGGATAACAAGGTCTTGCAGGTTTAGAGAATTCAGATGGTTTACACTAATATGAGTGGAAGAAATTAGCTTGAATGCAAGTTGTCCTTTTGGACAATGTTAATGCTTCTTAAAGGCTTGAATGGCCTGGGTCCTGAGAAACTGCTTCTGCCCTGTGTCCTCTTGCAATCAGGGTCTCCTTGCCATCCGTTCTTGGGATAAATCTTTCCAAGAGAGAAAGCAGGGTATTCTTTAAGGACTCACTTTTATAACATGATCCCTGCATCTTGCCATAGGCTAAGTATGGTATTTCTAGGCCACAGATGATGACACATACTGATTTAGTCAGGCCTGTGACTCTGCAGAAGGGCAGAGATAAAGGCTTTTAATTCAGAAAACTCTATTTAGCTATAGAATCAGGCCTGCACAACTCGTAAAGCGGCGAGGGCCATATTACTCCAAAGAAAACAGCTGAGGGCTGAAACCCTCCGGCCCCACGGGGAACCCCCCCCCCCCCCCCCCCAGCGCCGCCCACCCCGCGGAAACAACCCCTCCTTCCCCAGCACTGGGGTGGGGAAGCCTGTAGAAGGGGGAAAGAAACAGCGTGCATAGGGTGACCAGATCACCGCAGTAAAATAGGACCCGCCCCCTCCCCGCTCGGCCCCACCATCACACTCCTCTTCACCCCCCCCCCAAGGGTCACTATATTAGTGCACACAACAGTCAATCAGTGCAGTTGTAGATAAATCTCTGCATTATGCATTTTTGTATAACTTTTATATGACTTTGTATTGAACCTTGGTAATATGTTATAGCGGGCCCCTAAGGTAGTATAATTAAGGTAAAAGAAAAATGTCTTTTTGCTAGAAGTAGAATAAGATCTTCCCCCCACTTTGTATTCAATTGCCCTGTTGAATGAATGAGGTGTGAATGAGGAAGGTGTGGAAGGCAGACACCTCCAGACAGCTGCAACCCTTGCCTACTCACCCCCCCGCGGGTCGCACAGTGAGCCCCCGCGGGCCGCATGTTGTGCAGGCCTGCTATAGAACCTGAGGGGTGGTAGCTTATTTAGTTGCCCAAGCAGACAGCTTGTATAATATTTATCAGTTTAATGCAGAGATGCTTTGGGGATAAGTGTGTAAAATACATAGCTTATGGGGGGAGACAAGTGCTAGAAACATAGATTTTGCAGCAGTTTTATAGCACCGTTAAAAGTAATAAGTTGTAATTGCAATACTATGCAAGGTTTGGCTCATGGTTTTACAATCTGTTTTTCTACTCCAGACGTACATAAAATTGGTTCCCTGCTGATTTTATTCAACATGTTGCTTGCCAAATGCAGTACCTTCCTGCATTTCTAATACCATAGAAATAGATCTTCTCTGCTTGTTACATCAATATCAGCTCTGGTGTTAGTGCAACTTCACTGGTTTAAAGAAACTATGGGCATTTGGATCAAGACTGAATTTGCCCCATTGTTTGCTATTTAGCTGCTATTTTGAAGGATTAAATTATATGAAACATGGGGACATTCATTTATAGTTCATCTATAATGTATATCTTGGTGCAGTAGATATTTGTGGTGCATAACCGTAGTGGTAGTTCTAGTCAGAAATATTAGTGTGAGCTAGTTAATGATTTAACTCCGGCCGAATAAATGTATATACAAGTCTCTTTCAGGTTCAAAGAAGAAAAAAGGAGCCAAACCTTTAAGCTTCAAAGTTGGTGTAGGAAAAGTTATCAGAGGGGTAAGTAAACCACAAAGTCTTTCAGTGTGACAAAGTCTGATGAAATCCTCAGTCTGTAGGATTATCCCTTGGTGTGCATCTGTTGGGTGCTTCTTTGGATTATCTGGGGAAGAGAGTGAGTTTACAGCTCTTATGCCAGTACTATGTTATATTTCAGTTTTTATATCAATGCCCTCATCTAATTTCGCAGTGCTAGGCCCTCCCCATAACTAAACACGAGGACGGCAGTATTAAAGTGTGTGATCTTTGGGTCAGAGACAGTGTTTTAGATATTTGTACAGCATGGTGCACGGTGAGCCTTGATTGGAGCCCCTGCGTGCGACAGGCTGCGTTCACAAAGGAGCCTAACTGCTAGGGGTCCTACCATCTGGTAGAATTCACAGCCCTGAGTGAGGCACCTAAGAAAGGGATTCTCAACTCAGCAACTGAGCAGGGAAGCATCTAAGCAGAAGTGTGAAATGCAGAAGAAATGGTCGGGGCTTAAGGCCCAGATCCACAGTGGCATGCAGGTGCCTAATCCCCATGGGTCCAGACCTTAGGCACCTGACTGAAAGGCTGGAGGGAGCCACCTCTCTCTGCTTTGAATTCTCTACCGTGATACCTCACCTGGAGTCAGGGCTTACGCGAGATCAGCCCTTTCTTGTAATATGCAAGAGAGACAGGCCACCACCCCACTATAGCCAATAGCCCAGTGGTGAGGGCACTCACTTGGGATGCAAGGGTCCTGTTTTCAGATCCCTGCACTGTCTGATTTGGAGCAGGGACTTGAACCGAGGTCTCCCATGTTCCAGTTGAGTGTCTTGGAGGGGAGGGGAGGGTTTCTCTGTATAAATAATATTCATTAGGCCAGAGAAAAAGAGAGTTGGCAAGTATCTCAGTACCCAAATGGTTAGGGAGTCAGGGTCAAGGCCCTGCTCCAGTGAATAGTCAGGCTTTTTTACATAGTGGACAACAGAAGAGAGAGACCTGCCACAGAATAGGCAGGCACTCAGGGGTTAGGGCACTCTCCTGGGATGTGGGGGCCCTGGGCCCAAATCCCTGCTCCAAATCAGGGTGAGTGGCTATCATGCAAGCCAGGTCAGGGCCCTAACCACTGAGCTGACGGGTATTCTGATACAGATAGACAGCCCCCAGAATTCCCAACTTTGCCCTGGGCTGTCGTACGCAGGTTAGGTCTGCTGAGAGCATACATACCGGACTGGCCTTGCAGGCGAGAGATGCGGAGGAATCTGATAAGGCTTGCCTGGGCAAGGGCTCCGACCAGCTTGCCCACCAGTGGAAGCCTATGCACGTAGTGGTGATTTAGGTGCTTAGAGGGTTTGGTGGCCGCCGAGTGGTGGTTTTGTGAATGTCAATTTTGCATCTAGGCACCCAAGTCCCTTTGTGCATCTAGCCCTACCACAGAGCAGTATGTGCTGGTTCCGGTAACCTGACAAGTCAGTCACCGTATCGGTGTCTCCCACCAGAGCCCCTCGTCTACCCGCTCAGTCACCCCTCATGCCAAAGCTACACAGTGCTAAACAGTGTCCTGAAAGTCCCCACGCTCTGGTGCGTGTCATGTTGTCAGAAGAACAGTTGTGAGCCAGTATGGTGTGTGTGGATTTCACGTCAGAACTCTGAAGAGCTGATCAGACTTCTTTGCACTTAAGCTCGACCCTTGCACAGAGTACAGCATGGAGCTACAGATTGTCACTAGTGCAAGTGAAGGCTGCTTTTAAAAGGATGGGTAGCTAAGTAAAGCACTAGGTATCGCCTTCTGGGCAAAGCAGATGTTCAAGCCCTTTACACAACTGCCTGCCTGCTTCTCCTGGAGAGCTAGAGAATGGGCGCAGGTGTGTCTGAGATGGGGGTGTGTCCTCTTACAGCGAAGTGCTTCGCTACAGGCCCTGCTTTTCGCCTCCCATCTGCGACTGGACAGCAGTAACGTGGTGGCTGCCCTGCTGCACTTCTCAGTGCAGGATCAGGTTCCCCACCAGTGCTCTGCACGGCCACTGTGGTCCTGCGTCGATGTGCTGTGACAGCTACTCATTGGGGGCGGGGGGACCCCCAAAATGTCATTGGTCCTGTGCCCGCTGCTGCAAGGAAACACTTGCTTCCATTTTGTGTGATAAGCTTTAGTCTCTTGATGTAACACTCCCATGCTTGGATTGATGCCAGACCCCTCGAACAGCTGAGATTTGAACACCACCTGTTCCTTGTGATAAGCTGATAGGGTGCTAAACTCTGAACACTAGCTATGAGGTTTGGCATGGGGAGGGACAAGCACTGAGATAAAATTAGTTTTCAAACTTTATAAAGCCTGGCTGGATAACAGCTTATCTGTACATCCCAAAATAAGTGGAATCTGTGAAAACAAACACTTCCAGCGTTTCATACTCTTACTGAAATAAGAGAGATTTGGCCTACTAGTATCTTCACATCAGGGGATAATAAACTTCAGAGACTAGTTTCCACTGTACTGTATGTGCCTGGGCTATAAATCCAAATCAGTGGCAGTAAATCCTAGAACAGCTCTTGAGCAGGTGTTACTGTGGGAACATTTTCATGTTTTTGAAAGGAAAAATCCAGTTGTCGAACACTACTGCTTGGAAGGCTATCTGCTGTTAGTTAAGCTGGGAAGCGTTTACTGGTGTGTGTTCTGGCTCAGAGCCCAGGTACTTAAAAGGATAGAGTGGGAAATGTGGAACTTGCATCTTTTTTTTTAAAGTTCACGTTACAACATACTTTCTTTCTTAGTGGGATGAAGCTCTGTTGACAATGACTAAAGGGGAGAAGGCTCATCTGGAAATTGAACCTGAGTGGGCTTATGGGAAGAAAGGGCAGCCTGATGCCAAGTATCCTTTTACTTGAAAAATACGAAGAGGATTGAATGTACCTTTTGGGAACGTACTTGTTATTCTTCAAGTCTCTTTGCAGTAGATCTTTGCCTTGGTTTATATGTTTCCAGAGGCAAAGATGGATTTCTGGCGAGGTGTACATTGACAACCTGGTGCTTAACTTACAGAACAGGACCATTTTGGAGTGTGCTCTCTCTCTCACCGGCCCGTCATGCACACTTATTTCAGAGATTGCTTTCACCGCTTTGCCCAAGTGTTGCATCTGCTGCTGAACTAGGAGCAGCACATCCTAGCTGAGGCATGACATTAATTTGGGAACAGGGATGACTTGCCATCCTTCTGTGGTAGCCTCATTGGCATAGTTCTTCCTCTCTCCTCTGCATGTAAATATGCATTCTCTTAAATGTTTCCACCTCTAACACTGAAACAAATTCAGTGGTCTATCTGGGGTACATATGAGGGTAGTAAAGAGGTAACTTAAATGAAGGGGAATCAGATTCTGTTAGAATTATTTGAGGGGGTGGACAAGGGGGATCCAGTGGATATTGTGTACGTGGACTTTGAGGAAGCCTTTGACAAGATTCCTCATCATGGGCTCTTAAGCAAAGTGAGCTGCCATGGGACAAGAGGGAAGGTTCTCTCATGGATCAGTAACTGGTTAAAAGTAGGGTGACTGTATTTCCCTCTGCTGAATATGGGACACCTGGTAAAACTCGTCTTCAAGCGAGTTCAGTGGCTATCAGAACTATGCAGTACAAACTAACATCAAGCTGACTGAGCCCATTAACAAGAAATACTGCATAGTGGGATTCTTTTTATTTACCTTATCTTTAAAGCTTTAGGGTTCACAGGGGGAGAGGTGACACACACTTCCGTACACCTCTCTCACAGGGGGAGGGTGGGAACCAACCAACCTGACCTTCCCTGCCCAGTCCTCTCCACCCTCGGACAGACCCGCCTCTCCTGGTACCTGGCACCATGTCTTCCCAAGGCAACAGGTGTGGGGGAAGGGGGCATGCAGGGTCATATGCCTCTCTTCCCCCCCCCCCCCCCCCCCCATTTCTGCCAGGGTTCACACCAGAATGTAGCCAGCAGCAGCCTTTCAGCACTGAGGGGGAAAGGGATGGGATCTGCTTCCAGCTGTGGGGGAGGGATGACCTGGCCTGAGTCTTTGCAGGGCTCATCTCTTCTTCCCCTCCCCCGTGGCTGAAAGCAGCATGTCCTTTCCTGCCTGCAGTGTTGAAAGGCAGCTGACACCTCCAGGCTGCTGCTGGCCACTGACATAACCCAGGCACTCTGTCCCCTGGTTACAGCGTAGGCAGGAAGGGGTTAAGCCCTAAGGATGCACCAGGGCCTAGGGAACCTGACTGCAGGGGCTTCAGCAAACCCGGCCAGGGAGGTGGCTCAGCAGGGGAGAGTGCCCAGGGGACAGAGCTGTCCTGGGCTCCCTGGGGGCAGGATCCAGGGCAAGGTGTGGGAGGTGAAGAGGATGCTACGCCCCTGCCTGGCGGGGCTGCTGTGGAGCTGCAGGTTCAGGGTGCAGACAGGCTGGAAATCACTTGCCCCCCACCCCAGAGCATAGCTGAGGGGTGGAGAGGCTGCCCTGTCCCAGCGCTGTGTGGGGCTTTGGCACATGTGGGGCTCGGCTCCTCCTGGCCAGTGCCCTTGGCTAGAGGGTCTTGGGTGTTCCCGGGGTGCTGACCCAGCCCGAGGCAGTGGGGGAAAGAAGGCGCCTGCCGGCCAGGCTGTTGGTGAGCTGAGCGCTCGGACCCAGGGCTGGTTCTCCGCACAGCACTGGGAGCGGGATGCGCCCCGCTGGGGAGGATATGGGGGAAGCAGGGGGGCTGGAGAGGGGAGAGGACAAGAGGGGGAGCATGTAAAGGACTGATGGGTGGGCAGCAGCGGCGACGTGTAACTGGCCGCTGCCTGGCGTCTGCCCGCACTCACCAGCTACTGCAGCGAGTGCCGTCCGGAAGCAGGATGGGGGCTGGGTCCCTGCTGGCCAAGAGCCGGCATGCAGCGGGGTCTGTGCTGACAGACCAGCAGGGGGAGTGACCAGCCCCGTGCACTGCATCTTCGACCCCCCCACCAGCCTTGCACACCCACCCTCATCGCTGGCCCCCCACTCGCCCTGGGTGGGTGGGCGGGTGGCTGGTGAGTAGTGAACTGGCCAGTCGCAGGACTCACCAGTACGGGTGGGGGTGGGAGACAGATCATACGGGACAATTTGCCCCTTTTCAAGAAGACGTCAAGACACCTGCAGTGGGGCTTAAATATGGGACTGTCCCTTTAAAAATGGGACACCTGGTACCCTAGTTAAGAGACATATACACAGTCAACCTGTGGAACTCATTGACAGGATGTTGTGAAGGTCAAAACTATACCTGGGTTAAAAAAAGAACTAGATTAAGTTCATGAAGGACAGGTCCATTGATGGCCATTAGCCAAGATGGTCAGGGATGCAACCCCGTGCCCTGGGTGTGCCTATTTGGCTGCCAGAAGTTGGGAGTGGATGATGGGATGGATCACTCGATTGCCCTGTTCTGTTCATTCCCTCTGGCACTGACCATTGTCAGAAGACAGAATCCTGGGCTACATGGACCATTGATCTAACCCGCTATGGTCATTCTTACGTTCTTAATAGTCAGGAGGTGGGAGAAAGAGAGAAGTCTGCTGCCATTGCTTCAGCAGCAGTTAAGAGGAAGTAGTGAGATTCATCTGCGCTTATGTTCCAGAATGCCTCTGGCCGGAGGACACAAGGAGAGAATGGGAGTGGGCTGACCTGCTGAACACTCCCTACATCCTACTTGTCTGTTCCTTGCTAGCTTTTTGTGCTGCTGGTAGGACGGGGAAAAAGGGAAAATGCCCCCTTTCCCAGAACAGCAAGCAGGGCTAATGGAAAGCAGACAGGGACACCCACTGCAAACCTTGGAAGACTCCCAGCAGTGCTCCCTCTCTATGGCTGACACAGATGGTTTGAGCCTACAGTTCTCCTCTTGCCTCCTACGTCGTGGCTCTTTTTGGACCTGCAGCTCTGCCAATGAGACATGTTGATGCTCTGTCCAGAATCTTGTGCTGCTTTTCCCCCCTCTTCCTGCTAGAAGCTGAATCAGCAACATGAATAGTACCCTAAAATGAGGAAGATTTATGGCTTTATTCTCCAGAGTTGCTTACATCACTACCCTAGCTGTGCTTTACAAGGGGGAAAGTCTCATGCCACAAGCATTTCATTAAGACCTTGTGAAACCTGCCGACTGAACAGTTGGCACTGAGTGTTTCATATGATCGTTGCCATGTTACAGATATAGTGAATGATTCAATAGCTTGGTTTTAGTATATAAACTAGTGAGGTGAAAACTTTTCTTGCCAGAGGTTACTGAAATGTCAAACTTTGAAGTGTCAGGCTGAACAACAGGGGGGTAAATCACAAGTTATGTCTAGCCAGTTTATACACCCAACTGGATTGTGTTAAAATGTCTTTAACTCTCGTGCAAACAGCATTCCTCCAAATGCAAAGCTCTTTTTTGAAGTTGAATTGGTGGATATTGATTGATATGAAGAACTTGTTTCTTAGTGCTGTGAATTCATCAATAAGTGAGAAGACATCTGCCAACTGCAATTCTGTTCTTACAGCTTCAGGAAATAGTTACAATGGTGGCCTTCTGTATTGAAAATCATTTTGTTTTTTCCCAATTGCTGTACAGTAAAACATCACTAAAGAAAATAGATTATACATGCAGGTAGTTTGACTTTTTTTTTTCCTTGTGCTTCCATATTTCAGTAAACTTATCTGGAAAATCTGTTCTTCTGCAGTGAAAGCAGATGTTGGTTTTATACAATCTGTTGCAACGAGGGGGAAGGGAAACCCACTTAAATTTTGTCAGCATTTTTCCCTTCACGTTGCCTGGGTGCTAAACCCTCCCTTCTATGCTGTTGTATTTCTACCTTCCTTTAAGCCCCTAGCAGTGCCTGGTTCAGATGCATACAAGCGGTCTCTTTCCACTTTTGTAGTTTGGCTCATGGAAAACACTATAGGCTGAGCAAGCAATGTATTAGCCTCTTCAGTCTTACCACCCTCTTACGGCAGTTGGCGAAGTTGTCTTTAGTTCAGCTTTCTGATCACAGCAGTGGATTTTTTTAGTGGTCAGCTAACCTGGACTCTATTTGGAAATGGGGGAGGGCAGAAAGAAACAGACAGCGCTAGGAAAGAAATTAGTAAGAACCTCACAGGCATTGCTCACAATTTAGCTGAACCCTCCGGAGGTGATGGTTCCTCTTGACCTTTTTAATTAACTATTGGAACAATTTACCAAGGGTTGCTGTGGATTCTCCATCTGATTGATAATTTTAAAATCAAGAACGGATGTTTTGTGAGAGTTGGGGTAAGATACTTAAATTTTCTGTGCAGTTTCCCCATTTATGAAATGCATTGTGTGCTTACCTCATCATTTTTAAGACTTTCAGATGCACAATATAAGGTGGCATCTATGGTTGATTTGCATTTGTTTTTTATACATAGGAAGTGTGGCATCCCAAGCATTGCAGTATTGAAAGAGTAAGAGGTCCATGGGGTGGTATTATACATACAGATACAGCTGAGTGAAGTCAGGGAGCAGGTTTGCAACATGTTTGCATCAGGCCTGGTCAGGAAAGCACCACAGTCCCCTCTCATTGCTCTGGTTGTTGTAGGTTGACCACTGCACAACACCAACTATGACTTCCATTGTAGGACTCTTGCATCTCTGCTTCAGAATTTAGGCCTAGGTCTTCTCAACTAACTGAACTGTCTGGCATTTGTGGATGTGAGGCAGATCCAGCAGTGGAAAATTACATTTAAGTTTTACATACTAGTCTGTCATGGGGCTTTAATATAAGGTGTCTGGGTGAGAATGGGAAAGTTTCTTGAGACCTCCACCATAAGATGCCAGGATTGTTAATGTGTGTCACTCGACCTTATATCTGCAGAAAGACATGGTGGGTGAGGTAATGTGTTGTTGGAGCAATGTCTGTTGGTGAAAGTCAAGCTTATACAGAGCTCTGCTTTAGGGCTAGGAAAGGTACGTAGCCCTGGTCTACAACTACCAATTTGTCAGCATAACACAGGCTTTGTCTACACTAGCACTGCCCTTGTTAAAGCTTTTGTCACTCGGGGGTGTGAGAAAACACCCCTCTGAACAACAAAAGTTTCAATGATGGAAAGCGCTGGTGTGGACAGGCGCCGCTCTCCTGGCAACAAAACTACTGCCCCTTGTCAAGGGCGGTTTTATTTTGTTGTCAGGAGAGAGCTCTCCCGGTGACAGAGCGGCTACACTGCCTGTTCTAAGGTGTGCAATCTAGACACAGCCTAAGTCACTCAGGGAAATCCACACCCTTGAGCAACAGTTATACCACCATAAGCCCTGGTGCAGACAGCACAATGTTGACAGCAGGGCTTGTCCCATCAGCATAGCTGCTGCCTCTCCCTGAGGTGGAGTACACTGGAAACACTCTCCTGTCAGCATAGGGAGCACAACTGCAGCCCTGGAAGTGTTGTGATACAGGAGGGCCAGGGAGCAGTAGTAGAGTGTGAGAGGGGAAATATGTAAGCCCTAGGCTAATTAAGGCATGGCTCCCTGGAGACTAGGGAGGGTGGCTACAGGTTAACTGGAGCACCTGCAGTCAATTAAGGCCCTCTCAGGAACCTAATAAAACTCCCTGCTTCAGGCAGACGGGAGGAGTTGGAAGAGGTTAGAGCAGAGTGGTTTGGAGTTGGAACAGAGAGCAGTTCAGAGGAAAGCAGAGGAGAGTTTGGAGAAGTGCTGTGGTGGGGTAAGACCACCAAGACCCTAGGTAAAGGGACACCTGGCTTGTGCAGAGGGAAGGCAGGAAGCCCCACAAGCAGGAGAGGGAAGGAGCCCAGGGGAAAGTATCACTAGTACAAGTGGTTCACCTGCTATAGTAGGGCCCCTGGGCTGGGACCCGGAGTAGAGGGTGGGCCTGGGTCCCTGCCTCTCCATTCCCCCTCTCTGGGATACTAGTGGGACAGCTGATACCCCAGTTCAGGGGCAAGAAATGGTGCCCTGAAACCCCCCCCACAAGAAGAGAAAGCGCAGGACCCATCATAGTAGTGCCAGCAATTTGCCACAGTGTAGACAAGCACTTAGTGTCACAGCTAAATACAAGGTAAAGCAAATTGTTAAGCAAAGGAATTAGCACGACAAGAAACCATTCAAGGTGATGTGGGCAGCTGTTAGCTCCCCATCAGAGGGCAAAGGAGAGTTAGTGGGTACAGCTGGTTCTAGTAAGCCTCAAATCCAGTGTCTTTATGGGAGTCCATGCTAGCACTAGATGTCAGCAGGAAGTGATGGAAACAGCTACAATTGTAGTTGAGGGCTCTTGTTTAGAACATCACTAGGGCTTGCAGTGAGTTATCATCCAACTTAAGTTCTCAGCCAGTTTTCAACCACGGGGCATACATTTAAAAGGAACTGTTAGCTTGGGGGGGTCAAATCCTTTTCTAGTATATCTAAATATTAATTTATGATTTGATAGCTGCAGGGGCGATAAACAATTTTTCAACAGTTGTAAACACAAGAATAAAAGACTTGCTCATTAGGAGCCATCATAATTAATGGTACATAATTTAAAGCACGCTTAGGCACATAAGTCCCTTCCAGTTCAGCCTGGAAAAGCTTTTTCTGATTTGAAGGTGTTGGTGGTGTATGTGGACAGAGGTAAAGAGTTTCCTGATTGCAGTTCAGACCCACATGGCAAATCATAAATCTAAAACTAGGTCAGCCCAAAGCACTCCTCCCAGACTTCCTCCCGGAGCCGTAACTAGCGATATTGGCGCCCGAGGCAACAGGCAGCTCGGGCGCCCCAAGCACAGTAGTCGGGCAGCGTTCGGCAGCGTTTCTGCAGGTGATCCGCCGGTCTCGCGCCTTCGGCGTCCCCGCCTCCAAATACCCGCCAAAACTGTGGGACTGGCGGACCTCCCGCAGGCATGCCTCCGCACACTGCCTGACTGCCACCCTCAAAGCGACCAGCCTGCGCCCCCCGCGGCTTGCCACCCCTGCAAGGCAAGAAGGACCCTTCTGCACCCCTCACATATGCACACCCGAGGCGAGTGCCTCACCTTCCTTACAGCTCTTCCTCCCCCCTAACCTGTAGATGGAACTGAAAAGGTACATTTGCCCCTCCATTGTCTAGGGGTTTAGTTCAAATATCTTCACCTATCTAGACAACACCTCTCCCCCACCACTTTTAATTCGGCACAATATGTGCTAGAAGAATGATACTCCAAAGTGTGCTCTACAAAGCTTAATGCTGGAGGTGGCCTCTGTAGAAAAGAACAAATGGAGAACCCGTGCTGCAGAAGTTCCATGTGCACTTCAACTTCAAAATACCAGGGGCTTGCTAGCTTGATTTTGGTGTTCCAACCCATCTGCATTAGAGGAGAGCAAAGGTCAGTGTAGAACCTCCACTAATAGTACTTCAATTATTGAAAAGCTGGTTTAGCCCAGAGTTAGTGGATTCTAAATGTGGAGACGAGTTAGTTACACTAGCAGTAGTAGTTGCATTGTTAAGGACATAGGTACATCTACACAGCAATTAAACACCCCTGGCTGTTGCATCAGCTGACTTGGGCCTGCGCTCAACTGGCAACACTGCAATTGTATAGCCCCATGAGGCTGAGGCAGCTGACACAGGCCAGCTGTGGGTGTTTAATTGCAGTGTAGATATACACGTTTTTCAACTGCATAACACTGAGTTTTTACATTCAAAGTTTTAAGGGGATAGTAAAGAGAAAATTCCACAAAGCTCAAAGAATTCCTGAATAATTCCTTGGTTTTATTACAAAAGGGAATGATCACTTTGATCAAAATGAAAAAGTTTACTCACAACTTGTACATGAGAATTCTAAATTACAAACATCCACCCCAAACACCATAGTTTCAGTGCCTTTTTAAAAAAGGGATGCAACCATTTTGCACTGCATTTAATTTGTGACCCCATGTAAAATATAAAATACACATTATAACTTTCAAATGTTGACATTACTGTATGCATTATGATCATGGCAATAAACAGACTCATCAGGGCACTGCTCACTGGGACCATGAAAAATTTCACAGGAGGAGCTGGGTAGGAGATGAGGTTTTTGGATGGTGAAGAGAAGAGCAGGTAAAGATGAAAAAAATTAAAGGGGGCTGCTTATGTTCATTGACCTTTCCATACTGTTCATCTCCTGTGTTGGCTACTGTGACAAACACCACGACATCAGAATTTCCTCATTGCTTAAAAGAAGATTGTAGCTTGAAGGATTTAAAAATACCTACTGAAGCAATGCTAACTCAAAAGAGAACAAAACAAAAAAAGCCTCCAGATAATCTGTCCATAAGTTAGTGTGGGAAATAAAGTTGCATTTATGGTAACTAGCAGTGTACAAAGATCAATGCATCATTTACCAACACACAAATCTTGCTTCACGTACCCTGTGAACATGGGCTCATTTCACATGCAAAAAGACAAAACTGCAGGTATTACAATAGTTCATTTGTTCACATCCCTAATTTAAAAAAATATATTTTCATACTCCATCTTTGCTGAAACACCACAATGAACTCCAGTCTCTCTTCTGATCAGGTTGGAGGGGGAGCATAATACTGTCCATAATTCCAGGCATTCTGGTAATTGTACTGGAAAAGAGACATCATGGGGAAAATGAGCAGAAATCATTTTTCAAACATATTTGATAAGTTGCAGTTTCAACAGACTCCTTCCACACATGCCAGGAAAGAATACTTACCCTGCACTGACTGGGATGATTTAGTTGGGGTTGGTCCTGTTTGGAGCAGGGGGTTGGACTAGATGACCTCCTGAGGTCCCTTCCAACCCTGAGATTCTAGGATTGTATGACTGGTTCTTCAAGGTGGTATAGTCAGTGTGGATCTCACTATAGGAGAACACGTGCCTTGGATTGGAATCTTTTGAACTGCTGTGGCCATCAGAGCTGCATGTGCCCTCATCCGAGAGCATTAAGGGCAGGAAGGCCACAACCTTCCAGCAGCTCCCTCACAAATCAAAGCCTGTGGTTGGTACAGACTCTGGAACATGGGGTTAGAGGGCAGATCACGAGATCTGTAAAGACTGCAATATCCCAAAGACCCACAGTTACTGTACAGTACGCACCATTCCCTCAGAATACGTGTCAGTGTGGATCCAAACATAGGTGACTATCAAGAAATCTCCTCACTGAATAATGGGAATGAGAAATTTGAAACTATTTTAGTCAAAAATTGAAGCATCGGTCCATCACAGGCCTAATGTTTGACCATTGGGTTGGTGGGTTCCTGCCTGGCAGATCTCCGATACTGGCACATTCCTGAAGTAGGCTGAAGACATTGCTATATATCTGAGTTTCCTTAGGCCTAGGACAGGACAAAGACCCTCTTTCTTCCTTGTATAGGGTGCTGAAGGAATTAGCTGAAGAAGTCTCGGAACTACTGGCAATAATATTTGCAAACTCATGGATGACCGGAGAAGTTCTGGAAAACTAATGTAGTGCCCATCTTTAAAAAGGGGAAAAAGGAGGAGCCAGGGAACTACAGACCAGGCGGCCTGACCTTGGTATCAGAGAAGCTACTAACTAGAGCAATGTATAAAACATTCAATTTGAGAATACCTGGAGGATGAAGGGCTGATCATTAGCAGCCAGAATGGATTTACCAAGAACACATAATTCCAAACCAACTTGGTGGATAGGAGGAATGTGGTGGACATAATATACTTGGATTTCAGCAAGGCTTTTGACACAGTCCCATGTGACATTCTAATAAGTAAGCTGGAGAAACGCGAGCTTCCTGGAACTACCATTAAGTGGATATATACTTGGTTAACTGCACACAAAGAGTAACTATTAATGGAATGTTGTCAGATTGGAGGGAGGTCTCAAGTGGGGTTCCCAGAGATCTGTTCTGGGTCGAGTGTTATTTAACATCTTTATTAACGACCTGTATGTAGGAATAGAGATCAAATTTGCAGGTGAAACAAAGCTGGGGTGAAGATGGTGGGTTGCCAACACTTTGGAGGATACAGCTAAAATCCAGGGGGATCTTGATAAATTGGAGACCGGGGCTATAGACAACAAAATGAAATTCAACAAAGACAAATGTGAGGTGCTACAGCTAGGGAAGAAAAACCAAATACATAAATACAGAATGGGGGATAACTGCCTTGCCAGCAGCCCTCCTGAGAAGGGTCTGGGAGTTGTGGTAGATCACGACCTCAACATGAGTCAGAAATGCAATGCTCTTGCAAAAAAAAGCAAATGCAATTTTAAGTTGCATTAACAGAGGCATAGCATGCAAGTCACAGGAGGTGCTAGTACCGCTCTTCTCAGTGCTGGCTAGACCTCAGGTGGAGTACAGATGCTCCCCGACTACGCAAGTGTTCCGTTCCGGAACGCCTTGCATAACTCGAATTTTGCGCAAGTCGGAAACGTATCTCCAACCATTGCACCAAAAACGAAACAAAAAAAACCACACCCCACACACACCTCCTATTTTTAGCTGACGGAACTTTTTCCGTAAGTGCGGATTTGCATAAGTCGGGTCTTGCGTAACCCGGGGAGCGTCGGTACAGTGTTCAATTTTGGTCACCAATGTATAGAAAGAATGTGGTGAAACTGGAAAAGATCCAGAAGCAAGTGACAAAGATGATCAAAGGGAGAGAATGCAAACTGTATAAGCAAAAGCTGAAGGAACAGGGTATGTTTAGTTTGGAGAAGAGATTAAGGGGGAAGTCTTCAAATACTTGAAAGGCTGCCATCAAAAAGATGGAGAAAAGTCGTTCTTTCTTGCCACAGAGCGTAGGACAAGAGGCAATGGGTTCAAACTACAGCATAGCAGATTTAGATTAAATTGCAAGAAAAACTTCCTAACGGTAAGAACAGCATGACAATGGAACAAACTGCCTAGGGAGTTTGTTGAAGGTCCTTTACTGGAGGTTTTCAAAAGGAGGCTGGATAGCCCTTTGTCTTGGACGGTTTAGACCCAACAAATCCTGCATCTTGGCAGAGGTTTTCAAAAGGAGGCTGGATAGCCATTTGTCTTGGACGGTTTAGACCCAACAAATCCTGCATCTTGGCAGGGGGTTAGACTAGATGACCCTTGTGGGCCCCTCTAACCCTATGGTCCTATGATTCTATAAATACCAGAAGTAGAAGCCTCTTCCCCTGTATTCGGGTAGTATCTCCTCTTTGGCTCCTAGATGAAGCTACAGAGCTACTGTTTGCAGCAGGCTCTTGTGAGAAAGATCCAATGAATGAAATGGGATGGAGCAGTCATGGGCACTGATCTCTAGCACCCAGCAGTCAGATGTTATGGCACACCACTCCTGGTGGAATTGGGTAAGGCAACTTACAAAAGTTACATGTTCTGAACGGGCCCTAAGCCAACTCCTGACAGCCCTGTCAAATTTACTAGTGTGCCACTAGTGCTGAGTGTGTCACTGAAGAGGAGGAAGACATGTCTCCTGGCATATCTAGCCTTTATCTTCAGAGTATGATTGGTGGGATATGACTTGTTCCTCTATCTCATCTGAGGTTGGCAATGGTATAGTTTGTGCTAAGGGGCTATAGTACACATTCCCAAGCAGCACAGGGTAGTCTTCAAGTCCTTTTAGGAATGCAGAGCATTGTCTGTGTGTTGGCTGCACAATTCCATCCCCTCAAAGAGTAGATCCTATATCATGGCCTGTACCTCATTGGGAATCACTGACATCTGGAGCCATGAGGCATTTCATATAACAACCATGATACCCATGGACTTGGCTGCCATGTCCAAAACATCCATGGCTGTTTGTAGGGCCATCTTAGCTCCTAACTGGACCTCTTTGATGACCTCCTTGAGTTCATTCCTGTTCTCTGATAGAAGACTAGACAACAAAGGCTGTTGCTATGTCCCAAGTTAGAAAATTATATTTCCCCACAAGGGCTTTGTAGTTTGCCACTAAAACACGGAGGAAGGCAGAAGAGTAGGCTTTCCTCTCAACCCAACAGAATTTCTTTGGGTCTTTATCCTTCAGGGTGCTCGTTAGACTTTTCTCGCAATGAGTCTGCCAAGGAGCCCAGGATAGGGTGGGCATAAAAATATTCATAGCCTTGTGCACAGCTTGGTATCACTTCTCCACTCCTTTTGCTGTGGCCAGGATAGCAGCAGGTTGATGCAGTGAATAGCAGACAGACATTCTTAAAACAGATGTCAGTCATACAAAAAAAAAAAAAAAAAAAAAAAAAGACATACCTGGTGCACGATTCACTCCTAAGCAGAAATGCATATGCTGTGCCCATCCCTTAGCAGAATTAGCCTGTCGCAGAAAGAGCAAGGCTTGGAGCCCGAAGATTTAAGAGTCCACCATTAGATGAACCATGCCATATGGGAGCACGTCCAACTGTCAGGAATCAGTCTATGTGGGTCGTCATTTATCTATTGTTCCTACAGCAAGCAGAGGGTATTCTGGAAAGTTCTGAAGAGTTTAATGGGAGCTAAAGCCTAACAGATTGGATGCTGGCTAGGTTCTGTCTTGCTACCATGGGCAGTGAGAGGAAATCAAGGGAGGGTCGCAGCTGCCCTGCTCCTACAGGAGCATGAGGCAGCACAGGAGGCATGCACACCAAGACGGACAGACACACTCAGTGACGTAATGTGTTTCTTTCGGATGGAATACTGTAAAAAAAGCAAATCAGACCTCAGGTAAGTGTTGAGGCATTTTAAGAAAAACTCACTAACATGGCAACCCTGAGATGGGCTTTCTGCAGAAATGTGTAGTCCTCCAACAGCAGAAGATTCCAGCCTGAAGAGAGGCTGATTTCCCTCAACTGTCTGTGTACTTTCGGGGTCTTTTTTATGCAAGCAGGCCCGTATAAGAAGAGTCAAGTCACACAAGAGCCAGCTATTGTAGTCTTTGCCACCCTTGGTCCACTACAGAGGAACAAATTAACGTAAAGGGGCAGTGCGGGTGCAAAAGGAAAGGAGGCAGAACTACAGTTTTATCTGAGACATTAAGTATCTAGCTGCAGATAAATAAGGTCCTTGGGGGTAAAACAGAGCATATACATTCAGAATGTACAGTCGTGGAAAGTGATCGCCTCATACCCACCTGATACCACGCATTATAATTATATGCAACTTGATTAGCTTGCATGTCTCCATCCATCATTTGGGTAGCTGCCAAAGTCGCATCATCTGTATGTGCTTTCTTCTCATCTGGCTCTTCCGATCTGCAAAATTAAACAAATGTATTTTGTTTAACAAACTTTAAAACACTGTCTAGAAAAGCTTTACTTCCTACACGAATGCGCATTTGTATACGTTATAAGAATCAAGGTGACGTTTTCAAACCTGGCTTTCTAAGGTGGGAACCCAAAGATGGAATCCAATTTTTAGAGGTCAGGCATATGCTGCTTTTGCTGAAGTCAACAGGAGCTGCAGATGGCAGCACCTAATTCTTAGAGGCTACTCGTTCAGATGCCTAAATACGGATGGAGCTACTCAGCTTTAGGTAATCAAGTTTTGACCCCAAGCATTAGTTATTTTTGGCAGCAGTGCTCTTTAGCCAGTCTCTGCCCTGTAACTTGTAAGTTCCTGACTCTGCCAACAAGTCCTTTACATTGAAGAAGGGAATATTCTAACATTGCTAAACATTTGGGGCACACTCTTAACAATACAGGAATAATGGGCGATGGTAACTAAGTACAGCTCTAAACTGAACACCTCCTTTCAAAATAGGACGCATTTTTAGGTTTAAGTATTGCCCAGGCCAAACTTCCAGGAATTCTTCCTAAGATGCCACACTCCATGTTATTTTAACTACACATAGTTCTCCTCCATGCCTGGCTATCATGGTTACGACGGTAGGGTGACAAGTGGACTGTCACTTTCCTTTGTTGGAAACAGTTCCAGTCTTTTAAGGGCAATCTTTGAAACTCTCACGAGTAGACTCGTGTGCAATGCTGTGATGTGCGTCTTTCAAGGTCAGAAAGTTGCTGCAGAAAGGAGGTAGAGGGGTCCAGGGAGTAGTTATGGGGCACTCTGTCCCCAGTACTCACCTGACTGAAAGTAAAGGGAATACATGTGCTTGATCAATAGATTTTTCTACCTCCTAGGCCTATTTCTGGACATAGTCAGGCCTGGCTGTAGTCACATTGACTGTTTGGACTGAAAAGAGATTCACACCTTCCCCTGGCATTCTGGGTCCAAGTTTTGCCTCTGGTTCTCTCTTGTATGCCAAACAAGTGTTCTCTCATAAGAAACAGCCTCATGGGCCAGGGTCCATTCACGCACTGAATGTGGAAATAAGTCGGTGCAGTGTTTAATACCGTCCTGGCACCTAATCTTATCCTGAACGCCCATCTCTTTTGTAAGGTCATGGATATTGTCGCTCCCATTATACACAGTGGTAATATAGGACATACTTTAAAATGCTCTAGTTTGTTGAAAGGCTATTTTCTCCCGGTATCCTTTCACCTACAAACAGTCCCAAACCAACTAATGAGATTCCTGTAGCTTCAGGCATCATAAGCAAAGATTAAAATCCCTGAGCTCAAATCTAAAAAGGCCTATGAAGAAGGTAGTAAAAGTTTCTTTGAGGCATGTTTATTTAAGATTGGAATCCCTCACTTTAGAGTTTTAAGGACCAGGTTATTCCACAAGTTTTCCTCGTACTCTATTTAATTCTTGTTCCAAAAAATGATTTTGTACGAAGCACTTTAACCTCATGATCTAACCAGTCACAGACACTGACACAAGATGCTTAATGCAGCTTCTGGAAGATTATTTAAGACCATTTTAATTCTTTTGGTTATTTGTGAAAAGGCCAACTGAATCCAGCCTATGGCTTTTCAACTAGTTATACCCAAGACTTCTGTCCTGAATTCAGATATAAATTTTGTTTGCAGGATTAAAGACAGGTACATGAATCCCTTGCTACTCCAAGAGTTCAAGAACTTACTTCTATTAACTTTCAAGTTATTCCAAAAATGAACACACATTTTTTACTCATTAACTTCTCAATATTATATGAAGTTTATTCTAGATTTTAAGTGTCATATTAGTGGGGTTTAATTTATGCATTTAAGTGCCAACTTGTAATGTTCCTCTTCATTGGCATGTACTGCCCTGTTTTGTGCTGGTTAGACCTCAGCTGGAGTACTATGTCCAATTTTGGTCACCAATGTACAAAAAGGATGTAGCAAAACTAGAAAGGATCCAGAGGCTTCATCCATTCACCACATCCCACAAATCTGTTCTAGATCAAATGATGTTTGGAAGCCACTTCTATTGGATACATTTTCACTCCATTTTTCTAGACATGTGAATTGTTAGATGTTTTCATCCTAGACTTTTCACTAGTCCAAACGAATCCTGAGACTGAAGTTTTTGGCTATTTGACCTATGCAGCCAGAATATCTAAAACCAACATTGGGAATAATTAGAGACGCTTTGGAGATGTAATCATTTTCATTTGTACTTAGTCTTCTCTTATATTCTTGATAACTAGGGCCAACATTTCCCTTAATCAAAACTGACCTCTTTTGTAAAGCACCTTGAGATCTATGGATGAAAGCCCTCTGACTTGTGAAAGTTCTCGCTGGGAAAGTCTCCTGGCTGATGAGATGAAGGTAGCTGGTATTCTACAAGGAAGAACTTCCAAAGGGAGGGAAACAATGTGTCACCAACACCATTGCTAGATTTTCCTCTGCCTTTAGACAGTCATCCTGACCCTGGAGGCTTCCTTGTCTTGACTTGCTGGAAATGAGGCCTGCATGTCCCCACTGATGAAAGCCAGGCCGCGAGAACCACCCCGTGTGAAAGGTGTCTGTCGATGGAGTCCCTCAGGAAGGAGGTGAGAGATGCGTAGGAGGTGTCTGCTCCCGAAGCAGAAGGACTTCATCAATAGGATGCCCGCAGAAACATCTGGGATGGAGGATGCTAGTTGACTACAGTGGCACCAGAGGAGGATGGAGAACCAGCTGCTCTATGGAGAGGTGACTGGTTGCTGGCCACCTCAGGCAGTAAGCAGTGCTCCACCTTCCACCCAAGTCCCCCGTCCATCGAGGTGAAAAAACACACACTGTACTGGCAATGAGAGACGAGGAGCAGACCTCAATAGCTGAGGACAAGGAGCCACAAGCCCCTAAGGCTGGGAGGCTCACAGCCATGGCACCTAAGAAGAGGCGGACTAGGGTACTGGTACTCGGGAACTGCTGAGGAGAACGACGGCATTCATCTGCCGACCTGATATAATGTTCCGGGAGGTGGGCTGCCTGCCTGAAGCCTGCATCCAAGATATTACACAAAGGTTGCCGAGGCTTATCTGTCCCTCTGATCGCTACCCAATGCTGCTCATCCAAATGGGCACTAGCAGATCAGCAGTGACTACCAGGGTCTGGGAACGAGGGCGAGAGTCAGGAGCTCAGGTTGTATTCTTGTCCATCCTTCTGGTTGAGGGTAAGGGCCCGGGCAGGCACATGTGCACCCTGGAGAAAATGCATGGCTGCGCCCATAGTGTCAGCAGAAAATTTAAAACAAACACAAGGAAGTAATTCTTCACACAACGCACAGTCAACCTGTGGAACTCCTTGCCAGGGAATGTTGTGAAGGCCAAGACTAAAACAGGGTTCAAAAAAGAACTAGGTAAGTTCATGGAGGATAGGTTCATCAATGGCTATTGGGCAGGGATACAAAACCATGCTCTGAAGTGTCCCTAGTCTCTGTTTGCCAGGAGCTGGGAATGGGCGACAGGGGATGGATCACTGGATGATTCCCTGTTCTCTTCATTCCTTCTGGGGCACCTGGTATTGGCCACTGTCGGAAGACAGGATACTGGGCTAGATGGACCTTTGGTCTGACCCAATATGGCTGTTCTTTTGTCAACAGGAGGGCTTTGGCTTCCTTGACCATGGGATGCTGTTCTGGGAAGAGGTGGACCACCTGACCAAGAAGAGGAAAAGCATCTTTGCACAACAACTTCCCAACCTAGGGAGGAGGGCTTTAAACTAGGTTCAAATAGGGCAGGTGGTAAAAAACCACCAGGTAAGCATAAGAAAGGCAACCCTAACAGAGAGCCAATGAGTTTTTGGAATGTATTGGAGACAACTTTTTGCTTCAGAAAGTGGAGGAAGTAACCAGGGGGGCAGCCATTTTAGATTTGATTCTGACCCACATGGAAGAATTGATTGCAAACCTGAAGGTGAAAGGCAATTAGGGTGAAAGTGATCATGAAATGATAGATTTCATTATTGTGAAAAAAAGGAAGGAGGGGGAGCAACACAATAAGGAGAATGTACTTCAAAAAAAGCAAACTTTCACGAACTCTGAACTTGTAGGTAAGCTCCCATGCAAAGAAAATCTAAGGGAAAAAGGAGTTTAGAAGAGCTGACAGTTTCTACAAGTGACAATATTAAAGGCACAACAGCAAACTATCCCCATGTGAAGGAAAGATAGAAGACTTGTAAAAGACCAATATGGCTCCATCAGGTGCTTTTTAAGGACATGAACATCAAAAAGAAATCCTACAAAAGGAGAGGCATGGACAATTGCTAAGCAGGAGAACAAAAGAATAGCACAAGCATGTGGGGACAAAATCAGGAAGGCTAGGCACAAAATTAGTTGCACTTAGCAAGGAATGCAAAAGGCAGTAAGAAGAAATTCTTTAAATACATTTAGGAGCAAGCGAAAGATGAAGAAAAGTATAAGTCCTCTCCTTAGTGGGGAAGAAAAGCTAATAATTGATGACATCACAAACGCTGGGGTGTTTTATTTTGAGGTGACTATTTTGCATGAGTCTTCACTAAAAGGGTTAATGGTGACCAGATAGTCAACACAATATTAACAAGAAGGGGGAAGGAATGCACGCCAAAGTAGGGAAAGTACAAGTTAAAGAATATATTGATAAAATGGGTGTATTCAAATGGGCGGGGCCTGATGAAATTCATCCTAGGGTATTTAAGGAACTAACTGAAACACTCTTGGAACAGTTAGCAATTATCTTTGAGAACTCCTGGAGGAGAGGGGAGGTCCCAGACGACTGGAGAAGGCAAACATACAAAGAGGAACAAAAAGAACCCAAGGAATTACAGACCAGTCAGCCTACCTTTGATACCTGGAAAGATACTGGAACAAATTATTACACAATCAATTTGTAAGTACCTAGAGGATGATAGGAGTATAAGGAATAGCTAGCATGGACTTGTCAAGAACAAATCATGCCAAACAAACCTAATTACCTTCTTTGACAGGGTTGCTGGTGTAGTGGATTGGGATGGGAGCATTAGACATGGTATATCTTGATTTTAAGTAAGCCTTCAGACACGGTGCCACATATTCTCAAACTAGTGAGATGTGGTCTAGATGAAATTATTGTAAGGTGCGTGCACAACTGGTTAAAAGATGGTACTCGAAGAGTAATTATCAATGGTTCACTGTCTGGTGTATTAATGAAAATACTGAAAATATTGACCCCTGTGAAACCCCATTAATGACTTAAAATTTGCAGATGACACCAACTGGCATAGGTTGCAAGCACTTTGGAGGATAGGATTAGAATTAAAAATGACCTTGACAAACTGGAGAATTGATCTGAAACAAGATGAAATTCAATATAGACAAATGCAAAATACTTCACTTAGGAAGGAAAAAAAATCAAATGCACAACTACAAAATGGTGAATAACTGGCTTAGATGCTAGTACTGCTGAAAAGGACCTGGGGTTATAGTGGCTCACAAATAGAACATGAATCAACAACGTGTGCAGTTGCAAAAAAGGCCAATATTCTGGGATGTATTAATGGGAATGTCATATGTAAGACAAGAAGTAACTGTCCTGCTCTACTCGGCACTGGTGAGGTACTGTGTCCAATTCTGGGGCCACACTTTAGGAAAGATCTGGACAAATTACAGTGTGTCCAGAGGAGAGCAACAAAAATGATAAAAGGTTTAGAAAACCTGATTTATGAAGACAGGTTAAAAAACTGAGAAAATAAGATCATCATCAACCCCCCCACACCAATCTTCACATATCTTAAGGAATGTTATGAAGAAGACAGTGATCAATTGTTCTCCATGTCCACTGAGGGTTGGACAAGTAGTAATAGGTTTAATCTGCAGCAAGGGAGATCCAGGTTGGGTAGCAGGAAAAACTTAACTAGAAGGGTAGTTCACCTCTGGAATAGGCTTCCCAAGGAGGTTGTGGAATCTCCATCGGAGGATTTTAAGAGCAGGTCGGACAAACACCTGTAAGGGATGGCTTAGGTTTACTTGGTCCTGCCTCAGTGCAGGGGGCTGGACTTAATACTTCTTGAGGTCCCTTCCAGCCCTACATTTCTATGATTCTAAAGGGGGGGGGGAGGGGGGGGAGAAGAAGGGGGTTGGGGTTTTTAAAAAAAAAAAAAAAAAATATTTCCAGGAATTCTAGCAGCTTCCAGCATAAGCATTTGAGTTTAAATACTTTTTGGATGCAAATACTGTAAATTAAGGCAAAAAACGTTAGTCACGTTAGAGATATAACTAGAATACACTACACTCTATTTGATATTTAGCACCTCTCCGTTTTCTTTTAGGCCTCCTAGGAAGACAGTACAAAGCCCCAAATAGTTTAAAGGTCTTTTAAAAATAACTGAACTTGAAAAACCCAAAGTACTTAATGATGAGTATGGGGCAGTCAATGATGTTCTCGGAAATATTTTAGAAACATTTCAAAATGTTTTGTCCCAGATACACTATACACAGTCTATACACTGACTTCTACAATACCCCAGGATCCTGTCTTTGATACCCTGGAATTCAAAGCAATGCCACTATTGCATGAACTATTAATTGACTTAGGAGCATGAGGTGAATACAGTTCATACCCATTTTCTGCTTTCCTTTTTAAAGAATCCTGCTCTTTTAGAAGGGTTTGATGTTCATCATAGGCATCCAAAAGCCTAGAAGAAGAAAAAAAAACACATACACATGCATGCTAAACAAAGTTTGTGGAAATTGTGGGGTGTTATATTTTCAAAACAGTAACCTGTAAATAATTAGGCTTCCAACCTGGACATCTTCCATCCATTGTCAAAGGATGTTTTATAGTGACAACTGTTAAGTATGTCTATTTCTGACTGTAAAAATTCTGTATTACTATGAAACTAAGCAAAGGCAAACTAATTTTTTTAATCGAATTAAGCCCAAAAGATTAAAGCTATCCACTATGAAGTGAGGAAGACCAAAAAGCTTGCTAGTTTGAATGATTTTCATAATGCACAGCATGTATTCAAATGTGTGTTAATATAGTGAAGAACATTTTCAGTGGCATGTGAAGACATTTTTTCCCCACACAAAAATACCAACCTACCATTACTTACAGTTGTGTTTATATTAAGCATTTATACTGCACTATAAAGGTACATGGTGTTTTACATGAGTTGCTATAATTCATATAAATATCTAAAGACCTTTCACAAGTAGTATGAAAAATAGAGGAATTCAGTGCTGCATGAAGAGCCATATAGCTATCAAGTAACAGCGTATAAATCAGCAGCCCACCTTTCAATAGGCGCAATAACCATTTTTATGTTTCCTAGATATTTCATTTATAGCTTAATTTCATTTAATATAGGCTCAGCTGCTGGTTCAGATTCCTCTTACTATTGCAGTTCAAAAGGTGACAGACCAAAACTGCTTCTAACCCTTTGACACAAGTAGGTCTGGAGTTCCATCCCTGGTCTTTTCATTCTGCACATCTCAGATATTTTGCCCTGCAGCACCATATCAGAACCTAAAAGCTTGTTTTTTCTTAGCCAATGTCCTTCCTCAGAGTTACCTGCATAGTTTTTTATAATTGAGATATACCAATCTCCTAGAACTGGAAGGACCTTGAAAAGTCATTGAGTCCAGTCCCCTGCCTTCACTAGCAGGACCAAGTACTGTCCCCTGACAGATTTTTGCCCCAGATCCCTAAATGGCCCCCTTAAGGATTGAACTCACAACCCTGGGTTTAGCAGGCCAATGCTCAAACCACTGAGCTATCCCTGCCCCCCCAATGAAAGTCAGTGCATATCAGAAAGCAGAATTTTACCATAGGCCAGGGTGGTCAACCTGTGGCTCCAGAGCCACATGCAGCTCTTCAGAAGTTAATATGCGGCTCCTTGTATAGACACCAACTCTGGGCCTGGAGCTACAGGTGCCAACTTTCTAATGTGCAGGGAGGTGCTCACTGCTCAACCCCCTGCTCTGCCCCCACTCCACCCCTTCCCGCTCCCTCCTCTGAGCCTGCCGTGCCCTCACTCCTCCCCCTCAGAGCCTCCTGCACACCAAGGAACAACTGATTGGGAGGTGTGGGGAGAGAGCGGGAGGCGCTGATCGGCAGGGCTGCTGGTGGGCGGGAGGCGCTGGGAGCAGGGCTGGGGGGGGGGGGGGAGCCAATGGGGGGCTGCTGATGTATTACTGTGGCTCTTTGGCAATGCACATTGGTAAATTCTGGCTCCTTCTCAGGCTCAGGTTGGCCACCCCTGCCATACGCTATTATTAGCAACATGCAATTTAGAACAGCTAACTTATGGCTTGGAAAATCCAAGCCAAAAACAGGAAAATTACACTTTATGGCAGGCCTGCACAACTCGTAAAGCGGCGAGGGCCATATTACTCCAAAGAAAACAGCTGAGGGCCGAAACCCTCCGGCCCCATGGAAACACCCCCCCCCCCCCGCCCACAAGCGCTGCCTGCCCCGTGGAAACAACCCCTCCCCCAGCGCTGGGGTGGGGAAGCCTGTAGAGGGGGAAAGAAACAGCGCGCATTGGGTGACCAGATCACCGCAGTAAAATAGGACCCGCCCCCTCCCCGCTCGGCCCCACCATCACACCCCTCTTTACCTCCCCAGGGGTCACTATATTACTGCACACAACAGTCAATCAATGCTGTTGTAGATAAATCTCTGCATTATGCATTTTTGTATAACTTTTATATGACTTTGTATTGAACCTTGGTAATATGTTATAGCGGGCCCCTAAGGCAGTATAATTAAGGTAAAAAAAAATGTCTTTTTGCTACAAGTAGAATAAGATCTTCCCCCCACTTTGTATTCATTTGCCCTGTTGAATGAATGAGGTGTGAATGAGGAAGGCGTGGAAGGCAGGCACCTCCAGACAGATGCAACCCTTGGAGAAGGGATGGGAACCAGATCAAGGACAATCAGACTTGTCAAGTGGGCTGACTAGAGAAGAGCAGACATACTGACGGCCTCGGGGGTTAGAAGCAAGCACCTTCCTTTGGGAACACCCTCTTTGCAGCATTGGGACAACCCCCAGCCCAGAGACAAGCAGCAAAAAGGACCAACGGACACAGTCCCAGATTTTGGAACGCACAGTGAGCCCATGCGGGCCGCATGTTGTGCAGGCCTGCTTTATGGTAATATTGAGAATGAAGAGGCTAAAAAGTATTTAATTAAAAGTTGCACTTGTGTTAATGTCCGATGCCCAGAGAAGGCTCAATGCAGAGCATACAATTAGAAAGCCTGTGATTTCTGAACACATTAATGATACTAGTCTTCAAGGATAAGCCAAGTTAGGGCAAGTTTGAAAATTTAAGATGTGTGGTTGTGGGTGAAGTTAGAGTACAAAAAAAAAAAGCATCAAACACTTTTCTTCGTGTCCTCTTTCAAGAGTATCCCCCACTATAAAGCCTAGACAAATGGTCTCTCACCACAGCTTTCAAACAAAAAGACAACAAACACTCTTCTGAGTTGAGAACAAGCACGAGACAAAATAGTAGCTTTTCCAGAAAGTTGCTAATACTTGAAAATAGGAACTTAGTATGAATTTGTCTGTCCCTCAATTCTAGCAGTGTTATAATTGCAGTGCTAAAATAATGGTTTAAGGAGCATGTCTAACTGAAACTCTTCCCCCAAAGTTATAAACAGCACCTCGTTTGGTGACCCCATTACAGCCATAGTGTAGGTTAAATCTTACTTGTTGACGTCAGAACCAAAATCTTCCAGAAATTCCACTTTTCGCTGAGAAAATGTAATCCTCATTTTTATAGACAATGCACCATTGACAGCTTTGTCAAAACATGTGAGGATGTTTTCTTCATTTTGCTTAAGATCCCCACTATACTCCATTTCAAGTAAGTTGAGATACAATTTAGTGTTCTCCTGTGCAAAAAAAGTTACAGCGATTGTTGTAAAATAGCGTTCACCCAAGTACATCTCCAGCATTTCTTTCTAAGAAGTTCAACAGCTATGCACACCAGAGTGTCCTACATTGTAAATAGGTGTTATAGTGTAGTCAGTACAAAGGTTTCCTGTCCTAAAGTGTAAACATAGGTGCTCTTTTACCTGTGTCATTTTATAAATAGACACACATGGTCTACAGTAGATCTGAGGGTATTTGTATCCATGTGATTAGCATGAGGGCTCGAAGACCAAGCAGTTCAGGTGCCCAAATAAAGTGATCCCGCGCTAACACTACCAATGGTATTTAATAAATTCCTTCCATGCAATGTCAGCATCCCTGCATTGTTTGTTATTTTTAAAAGGGAGCAGGGCAGAGAAAAACAAAGATGTCTCAGAACACTAGGGGAATCATAGATGCTATCTGAAGGGTGAAAAAGGCAAGATCCATAACCTGCAAATCTGGCAACGTCAGCTTAGAGGGACTGGTGTCTCCATGTGGCAATAAAATGCTTTACATACAGTCTGAAAACATGTCATCATTGTTGCCGTGTTTTAATACACTGACTAAAAGGAGGAGGAAATTAAATATCACAGGACTGTTTATAAAGCCTTCAGGAAACACATACTTTGTCTCTCTCAATGGCTTCCAACAGCACTTTTCTTGCTTTTGGAAGGTTCTTCTGAACTTTGAAAAGATGTCGAGCTAATTTGATGGCATAAAATGACGATTCACCGCTTGATTTAGCATTCTTAACAGCTTCCTGAAGCAGGTGTTCAGCTTCCTCCATGTTTCCATGTCGGCGTTCCAAGCTAACTCTCCGCAAGCGAACCATTGCAAGTCCCAGAACACACTCTTCAAATGTTTTCAAAATTCTTCTTGCTTCATTGATGTTCCCTAAAAATGGTGGGGTAAATATTTAATGCGGACACCATGCATCCATCAACTCTTGAAAAAAAAGTCACCGCCAGCAACAATCAAGAGGCTAATTTAACTAGAAAAGCCTCACTAACTTGGCTCTTACCCTGCTGTTCTTCAAAGGCAGCCCATAGCATGTGAACCATTGGTTTCTTAGGAAGGTGTATTGTACAGGCCCTACTGTACCCATGTCTCACTCCTTCAATACTGTGATTCTCCATATACTTGGCATACTACATTGGAAAACAGAGCATAGATTGAATAATTTAAAGCTCATTTTTGGTCTTTAAATACATGACAGAACGATAAAATTCTTTTGTTTAAACCCATTCAGCACCTTTATTGAACCACTAGACTAGTTTCTGTAAGGAAGGACGTAGAGAGGCAACGAAGTTGGCATATGCAGCAGTCAAATCTGGTTGCAAGCAGACCATCTCCTAATGCAACAGATATAGTTATATATGAACAACATTCAACAAGAGTACAAAAGGTTAGTCACTAGATCAATGTTTGCAATCAGTAAGAATTCATTAGTCAATCACTTCCCTTACCTTAATCCAGAAGTCCTCATAGAGGGCACATGAAATAACACATCTTTCAAAGAGGACCACAACTCGCTCATGAGTCCCATTTTCTATCTCAAATTCTAAGTATTCTTTCCAGTTTTTCAACTGGGCTTTCTCCAAAGGCTTTACATGGAAGTAAGGTCGTTTTATCTGCAACAGATGAATAACATGGGAGTCAAATTCAACAACTTAGTGAAAATACACAGCCAGATAAACTGTTTGGATGTTACTTTATATTGGAATTTATACCAAGCCCTTTGACTTTTCAGAATAATCATCTTATGTAGGCTATATAAATATCCAGGTCTGAATGGACTTCAGGGTATGACTAATTTTAAAGAGATACTGTAATTGCCACTTCAAGTTTGGGCCAAAATCTAGGTCTTGTAAAAACAGCTTTTCCAAAAAAAATTTTTTTTTTAAAATAAATTACCCACAACAGTACTGCTGTTAGTAATTAATCAATCCTCTGCCTTGTCTGCAACCCAAACATAGCAGCACTGAGAACCTGTAAGAGACTAAGGGGGGACATGATAGAGGTCTATAAAACCAAGAATTGTGTGGAGAAAATGAATAAGGAATACTATTTACAGCTTCACATAACACAAGAACCAGGGAACACCCAATGAAATGAATATGCAGCAGGTTTAAAAGAAACAAAAGGAAGTACTTCTTCACACAACGCAGTCAACCCGTGGGACTCATTGCCAGGGGATGTTTTAAAGGCCAAAACTGTAGCGGGGTTCAAAAAAGAACTAGATAGATTCATGGAGGATAGGTCCCTTCATGGGTATTAGCCAACATGATCAGGGAATCAACTCCATGCGCTGGGTGTCCCTAGCCTTTGATTGCCAAAAGCTGGAAGTGGACAATGGGATGGATCACTTGACAATTGCTGATCTGTTCATTCCCTCCAAAGACCTGTCATTAGCCCTTACCTGAAGACAAGATACTGGGCTAAAATGGACCATTCATCTGACCCAGTATGGCCATTCTTGCATAAAAATTTCGATCAGGATCCTCAGAGCAGGCATGGCCACTTTGCCTGCACGGGTATATAGCAAGCCCTATATACCATACACCCTCTAAGCTGTTGGCATGGCAAGGAAATAGGGGACCCATGGTCAGGCCTTCCCTCTGGTTTTTGAGCCTTTATGGCTACTACAGACCACTGTAAGGTTGTACAGACCTTGTGCTGCTCGAACAGAGAACTTGAAAACGGACTAGAATCTGTGCAAAGCAAGCAAGAGCTTTAATGCAGCTTTACACACTGCCTGACCTACACTTATTTGCTCTGGAGTACCTTCTCTACTGTTTTGTTCATGATAAGCTTTCATTTGAAATCATTTTTTGTCCATAAGAATATAAGAACAT
This sequence comes from Macrochelys suwanniensis, assembly GCA_033296515.1. Lineage (NCBI taxonomy): Eukaryota > Metazoa > Chordata > Testudines > Chelydridae > Macrochelys > Macrochelys suwanniensis. Next base: position 3,248,988 of record CM065781.1, on the reverse strand, counting down.
AAGAGCAGCCATATTGGGTCAGACCAAAGGTCCATCTAGCCCAGTATCCTGTCTTCCAACAGTGTCCAATGACAGTGCCCCAGAGGGAATGAACAGAACAGGTAATCATCAAGTGATCCATTCCCTGTTGCCCAGCTTCTGCCAAATAGAGGCTAGGGACGCCATCCCTGCCCATGTCACAATGTCCATGTGATATTAATACAACTGCTAGCTTAAAACCAACAGAAAACTACTGCCAGACACACAGCAGCAAGAGCAGGAACTCCCCATGTCTCCCATTCCCTTCAATGAAACATGAATGTCACAGAACAATTTGAGACCATTTAAATGATAACAGACATAGGCAAGTTTTTCCCTCTTTAAAAACAAAGAAAATTGAAGGCAAGAATAATGTCCTATTATCATAGAATCTCAGGGTTGGAAGGGACCTCAGGAGGTCATCTAGTCCAACCCCCTGCTCAAAGCAGGACCAACCCCAACTAAATCATCCCAGCCAGGATGTTTACATTATGTTTACATGGTAAACTTATGGAGAATTCAGAAGTTGAAGTTGCAAAAGTAACTCAGCTTCACAGAATATATGCAATTTCATATGCCTGGTTTGACTGACTGCTTAGTTTAATTACTGTTTGTTATAAAGCATGCAGCAGGTGCAGCACAACTTGGGGTACGTCTATACTACCCGCCTGATTCGGCGGGTAGCAATCGATCTTCTGGGACTGATTATCGCATCTCGTCTAGACGCAATAAATCGATCCCGGAAGTGCTCGCCGTCGACACCGGTACTCCTGCTCCCTGCAAGGAGTAAGTGGCGTCGACGGGGGAGCCTGCCTGCCGCGTCTGGACCCGCGGTAAGTGCTTTTTAGTTCGAACTAAGATACTTCGACTTCAGCTACGTTATTCACGTAGCTGAAGTTGCGTATCTTAGTTCAAACACCCCCCCCCCCCGCCCAGTGTGGACCAGCCCTTGGTGTTATTGGATGAATAGTTAGTTTTTGCCCTTCTCAACAGGAATTTTAGTTGTGAAATTTTAACACAGCAGTATCAGATTTTTGCACCTAGTTGTACTCTTTACGGTTTCTATCTTGGTGACAACTTAATTTTTAAGATACCATGATCAGCAGCTTTTCTTTCTATTGACTAGTTTTAATTCTGCAATATACCACATTTATGAAGCAGTACCCTCTTTCTTATACATGGTACAAAAGACGCTATATGTAAAGTTTACACACTTAGTAAAATGTATTTTCCCCACGTGGCCTCTCTCAAAGTAAAACTTAGTACCTACCTCACAGAGCTGCTGTGAGAATTAGTTATTAATGTTGGTAGATTTTTTAAAAGTACTTTTTGAAGATGGAAAAACTGAGAAAAAGCAGGTAAAACCATTTATTTGCCCAAAGCTTTAGAGGAATTTAGTCAGAATTAGAAACACCAGGAGTTTCTGGTTCCCAGTCCCATGTTCATGCTTTTAGACCTCGCTGTCTTTCATACAAAAAAGAGGCTAACACAAGAAAACTTACTCCTTCTTCAAAGGTCCACCTCTTGCTGACTTCATGTTCATTGTGATTGAATATTTCTTGATGAATCTCTTGGATTCTGTGTCTCATGTTTTCTATTTCAGTGATTAGCTAAAGGTACATGATAAAAGCAAGTGATTAATATTGATCTGTAAAATATCAAGTTTACAATTCATTGTATTAGTGACATGATCTGCATAAATTAAAATATGAAAAGGTACATAGCTACTTCAGGGGCTGTCCTGAACAAGTGAAATAAGAGTGCACATTTTCTTAGCTCTCAGTATAATGGACCTGAGGAGGTTTTGGATCCAATGGTCTGCCTCTTAATTTCTGAAGTGATATAAATCCATATAGAATTCCATCTTTAGTTTGGTACAACCCCAAATGGACACTTCTTTCTAGCTGGTTCCACGCTTTTGCATGCCCTTCAAGGAGCACAGATCTGCACAGGCCATTACTAAATAAATAAAAACTCACAAAACATGCCATAACTCTTTACCCATTTATTTGAAAGAATTAACACTCTGCTAAAATTCTGTAGATCACTTTTAAGATTAAAATGTAAATTGCATCTCTTTCAAACCTATGTAGTGTAAGGAAGATCTCACTCTACGCTATGGGATCAGCTCAGCCAAAAACATAGTACACTACCTGCAAATAAAAGAAAACTCTCCTCTCAGCAGCAGCAGATTGAACAAACATGCAAAGGTGTTCCTCAACCTCGCCTGCACATTTACCTTTGCAGGGTCAGTTATGTCCTCAATTCCAGAAGGAAGGTCATCTCCGGGTGGTGCATCATCCCCACTATGGCCATTGACAGATGCCAATTCCCGGCGCAGCTGAATAAACTGCTCAGGAGTTAGAAGGTCTCGAGGCAAATTATTTTGTATGTGTTCCTTAAACCTGCAAAGAAACAGGATTTGTTCACCTAGCAAATACCCTTCGAAGGCACCTAACTCTTCGCAGACAAAACGGACAAGTCATTGCATACCCTGAAAGACTCGAGGGCCACCTTGTAGTCTCTGGGCATCCACACACCTAGGAAAAAGAGACGGCAGACCACTTACCAAACTCCTCAACGGTTCCAACCCCCTCTGTATACTCAACAAATAGGTATTATGACCAACAGGGGCGGAAACAGAAAACATCAAGACGACAATCCGCTTCCTTGACTACTACCTCTCAGCCATCAACCTATAGACAACAGATTTGGTCAAGGGCTCAAGAATCCCATATTTCTCAATGCTGGCACCATCTGTCGATGGCAACATTTTTGAAGATCGCCTACTTCATGGGAACATGGGAAACCAGATAGATGAAGCCAGGAGGCTCTCATGATTGCTGTTGCTATGGGATCTTACTGCGGAATCAGTGGAGTTGAGGGCACCTTGGAGCGCTGTTCTGGTGATAAGTTGGCTCTCTGTGATGAGTGCTTTGTATTGATCCTTTTTGTTGTCTGGAATAAAGTTTGTAAGTGCTGAGAGACGTGTGTAATTATTGTGATTGTATTTGGTCAGTAAGGCTTCATAGCTGGCAATTCTCAATTGTAATGTCGCAGCAGAGTATGCTTTACGGCTGAATAGATTGAGCCGTTTCCAGTCTTTATCATGCGGGGTGTTTCTATAGTATTGTTTACTCCGTTCATTCACCGCTTCAATAACGAGTGAATCTGGTGTTGGATGCGAGAACAGAAATTCAGTGCCCTTGGCTGGCACGCAATACTTATCAGACCTTTTACAGGTAGGTAGAATCGATGCTGGGGTTTGCCAGAGTAAATTCACAGGGTCCATAATCGCATCATTCATGGGAAGGGTGATTTTGAATTAAGTGAATGTGTGAAGTATGTCCACTAGCTTGTGGCGAGATTCCTGGACCTCTTCCAGGGAGATATCTAGAGAAGTGGCCACTTGCTAGCAGAGATCCTGGAACTGCTTGAAATTGTCCGCTGTGGTGGGAGGTGGAGGCATAATTGTGTCATCTGGTGAGGAAGATGAAAATTGAATGTCAGCTGGTTCGTCTGGGTCTGAGAATTCCTCCTGTTCTTGGGCCCCTTGTTCAGAGATGGCAGAAGGCGCCTTTGATGGCAATATGGGTGGTTGAGGGCAGAGTGGTGGGTACTCCCTGTTGTTGCTGCTGTGGGTATGGAGCCCATGGCTGCCAGAATGGCCACTGTGGTTGGAAGGGCATCGTGGGCATCCAGGGTTGGCCGTACCAGGGTTGGTTTGTAAAGTTTACAGGGAAGCCTATGCTCGGCGGGGACTGTGTGGCAGGAGTAGCCACAGGACAGGAAAGCTGTGGCGAGTGTCTGATATCCTCCTCTCCATCGTCCTCCCCACTAGAGAATTGCTTTGAAAACTGTGGAGAGCTGGGTTGGCTTAGTACCACGTCTACCGTGGTACCATTAGTGCTGAGAAGACTGTGGTACCAATGAGACAGATAAGTCTGTATGACATAGGAACTGCAGTGACGTGTCTGGTCTTGGTAGTGGTGGGATGGTGGAGCTCTGTACCTTGTGCTGGAGTGAGCTTATCGGCGCAGGTGTGTGGCTGGCGTGCATAGTACCAGCAGTAGGTGGCAGCATTAGCGCAGGAATGCTCAGTACTGATGGCTTGCTTGCTGTTGGCATGGGGTTTCACTTTCTCCTTAACGCCTGAGGCAGAGCTGGACTGCTTTGGAGCTCTGGGTTTCTTAGTACGGTTGGGACAGCTGGGACATGGGCTGTCGGCCGTTGATATGGCCGGTGAGGTCGGTACCAGGAGCATCTGGCCGCTATTGGAGCACTTTTTCTCGGCTGACTCCAGAGTCAGGGACGTGGTGCCCCATTTCTTTGCTGCCTTCTTGGCAGGTTGTTCAGGATCTTTTCCCCTGAAAGAAGGGCCTTATGTCCAAGGCGGCAGTCGGCAATTTCTGGCCGGGAGGGATTCGTACCTCAGGCTCAGATGCCAGGCGAAGAGATTTCTCCATAAGGAGAAGCTTTAGCTGTAAATCCCTTGCCTTTCTCGTGCAGGCTTTCAATTTTTGACAGTGTGAGCACTTTCTCAATATATGTCCATCACCGAGACAGCAGACGCGTTGAGTGCGTCTGTGAGAGGGGTACTGAAAACTGGCAGACAGGCTTTAAATGCTGCACTGGGGAGCCAGGCATGCCCCTGAGGGAGCTTATTCTCTCAGTGATGCGGAGAGATATTAAAGTATAGTGCCGCTGTGATCAGGGAGACTGGAAATTTTTTTTTTTTAATTTTTTTTTTTTTTTAAAAGGATGGGGATAAGGTAGGAAGGGGAAAAAAGGTCTATTGTATTCTAACTAAGGACGATGAACTACTGCTAAAGGGACAGGAACAAATTATTTCTAGCTGTGAGGCACTGCTGAGTGCTCTGACTAGCACCAACGGCAGTAGAGAAGGAACTGGGGGGGGGAGGGAAGGGGGTTGTTGGTCGTACAGCACCAGTTAACTGCCTGAAGCAGCACGAGACGGGGACTGCGCATGTGCAGCCCAACTGGGGGACTGCTATCATAAATCTACGGCTATAAGCGCAGGGGCGCAACAACACCTAAAGTGGAGCACCCATAGGGGGACACATCTCGAAGAACTAATTATTGGCACAAGCGGATGGTTTAAGAACCTAGAACTCTGCTGGAGATGCGACTTCTCACAGTGTACATAATACATAGGTAATATCTACCAGGTGTGCAAAACAGCTTCCTATTTCAAAAGATTCAAGTACTATGAAGGGAAACATTAAGGAGTGGCTTATAACTGAATACCTTTGCAAACTGTGGTGGGAAAAGGTTACCTACTCAGTGAATAGGATGGCATGGGATGTTAATTCTCAGAGAATGACCACTTGCTTGGGAATTCCTAACAAAAAACTTCTTTAGAAACTACTAGGCAGACTGCTGTACCTCTTAACTAGGATTTCTGGTTTTTAATGTTTACCCTATCCAAATTAACAGAGATATTTACTATTTAAAACTAAATAAAGTATTTTTCTTAAATTAGTTTATGGTAAAAAACAGTTCAGCTGAGTATTGCAGCAGGATATGGAATTAGAAGCTGAACAACATAACTTTCTGGTAAGATGCACCCTTTTCTGGGTTCACCCTTTTTTCTTCCTGCTAACAATTCCCATACCTTCCTTTTTACAAAAAAGTTGGTCATAGGCAAATTTGTGAATGTTGACATTTTTGGTTTTTCTCTGGACACTATGTCCTAAACTTTGCTTCAGTGCTCAAAAGAATAAAAAGATCTAAGTCTGTACAACTCTCAGTTGGTTCGCAGCGCCACGCAATACTGATTTAAATACATTCTGTCATTTAATACATTTTATTGTGTTGTACATTTTGCATCAGTTTGAGGTCTTGCTGCTCCAGGGATCACTTCCATGGCTCCCTAAAGAGAAGTCTCTGTCCATTCTTAATGAAGGTGAAAACATTTTCAGTCTCCAATTTTCTATTAGCCCTAGTTTTATTTATTTAAAGAAATGCTAGCGTGTGAAATAGGGCACTCATAGTATCAACATAAGAGCTGAAATGTAGGTTATTAAAATATAGATGGTAGAGTAAGACTCTACACAAATGTATTTGCTTATAATTAAGAAGTGAAGTTTACCCAGAAGCTTTGTTTTTTTTGGAGAGACAATCACTTTTATTACTGGCTTAAGTGTAATAACTTTCCAAGTTCCTGTTTGGACTGAACAATTTTGAGTTTTAAAAAAATATTAAAAATGTAATTATATTTATGCCTATTTAGCACGGTTAATAGTATGAAGTTAACCAAGGCTTTAAGTTGTCCTTACCTCTGGAAGTGATGGCTATAGAGCTGTGTTGGTATCCCCAGGATACGATCATATATAACTGTAACTTCTCGTAGGTTGCCCTGTTCATTTTCCCAATTTATATACATTTCCCATAGTCTGTCAGAGCGGAAATCTGTCCCTGCAGCTAAGACTGCGTGTTCATAGGCTCTGAAAAAATAAAAATGTTTAACAGCCATTTCTGAATGTAGTACCTCAACTATTCAAGTAGCAAGAATTAGGTGGATTTTATTTTTGGTAAGAGCCTCTGAATGTTCTATTTAGCTTTTACTGCATTCTTTTGGAGATTCAAACGATGAATGTTGCCAAATATGTTCTCTAGATACACCTCTACCCCGATATAACACGGTCCTCGGGAGCCAAAAAATCTTACCACGTTATATATGAAACCATGTTGTATCGAACTTGCTATGGAGGGCTGGGTAGGGAAGGCTGTGCCTCCCCAAACAGCCTGGCCCCGCCCTCTATCCGACCCTCACCTACTTCCCGCCTCCTGACTGACCCCCCAGAACCCCTGACCCATCCAATCCCCCTGTCCCCTGACAACCCCCCCCCCCCCCCCCCCCGAGACCCTCTGCCCCTTATCCAACCCACTGGCCCTGGGCTGACCACCTTCTCCCCTGAGCATGCCGCCGCCACTCCACTTCTCCCCGCTCCCTCTCTCCCTCCGAGGCTTGCCGAAAATCAGCTGTTTGGCGCGGCAAGCCTGGGAGGGAGGGAGAAGCGGAGGGGCAGTGCACTCGGGGGAGGAGGCTGCTCCCCCTCCCCTATTACTTGCTGTGGCCCTCCCCCCTGGCGCCAGCTCACCTCCACTCCGCTTCTCCCCGCTCCCTCCTAGGCTTGCGCAAGCCTGGGAGGGAGGGGGGAAGAGGGGAAATGCTTTACCGCGTTATATCCGAATTCGCGTTATATCAGGTTGCGTCATATCGGGGTAGAGGTGTATATGATAAATACAAGACCTTTTTAATAAGCAGCTCTACAGTGATTTTTCCTAATATTTTCACAATAAAAGGAATAAGAGCAACAAAAAGTAAGCCATAAACAAGAAATCAAACCACTAAAACCCACGAGGAGTTTTTCTCTAAGAGCTTATTCCCAAGGCTCTGGGAAGTGAATAGAACTATTTTATCAGACAAAAATGAAGCGACATCGATACAGCTAGATGCTACTTCAGCTTTGCTCTCATGGCTAAAGATTTTACTTTTTCATGTAGCTACATATAATTTACAACTGTGTTCATGTGTTTCTTCCTTTTTAAAAAAAACAACAACAAAAAACGCACAACCAACTTACCCTCTTATGGTATTATTAGTTTCAGGGTCAACAGGATCCAGTGTCTCTTTTAAGAAGTTTATATAATGTATCCAAAGATCAACACTAAGAGGTATTGCCTGTAGCCCTCTCCGATACACCTATGAAGAGAACAACATAAACTGTACTTCAAATATTTAATAGAGTCCTAAGAGAGAGGCAACACTGTGTTATCCGGTGAACCTTAGAAATACTAATTACTGGAATTTTGTTTAAATAATCTACCATTACCATTTGGGTGGAGGTTGGATAGAACATGGCAATGTTCTGATCTCCACGTGCAGAGTCTTGATCTTCAAAGCGCAGCGGTCCCTGCATTCTGACCAGGTTGTGTGGGCAGGCTTTGGGGTACAGACCATAGGGCACAGACCCATTAGAGCATCATTGACAGCGTCTGACCAAAAATGCAATAAGATGTAGCAATTGTGACCAGCAAACCAACTATATTGTTTTGAAAATGAGAAATAAATGTAAGTGACAGAAAAGCCCTGCCCTACTTGTTAAGCTGCAGTGTAATACAGAGGCTTGCACTGCAAAGCTTGACAAACTGTAGAGGTTTAACGCACCTGCCAACAAAGAGAGAAAATATTAGCTACAAATGCCACAAAAAAAGTGACAAATGCAAACAAAATCCCTATAAATCTGACCATATATGGTAGGTACTGGCAGCCAAAATGATTTGCAGTGGTTTAGTCATCATTTGGCTTACAGGACCAAATGGTGATAGCTATATCCAGCTACCAACATACCTCATCAGACTGTTTAATGTTGTCATGTCGCTTTTCAAGGTCTGCATACTTTTTCCAATATCCATAGCAATATGGATAATGTGTGAAAAATCTGTCAAATGCTTTCCTGGCAGCCAGCAAGTGGTTCTGTAAGAAACATACAACAGAACTGTAACTTAGTTCTTAAGAGAAAGTTTCAAATAACTAGAGAAGAGCATGAATTCTTACATGGAGGGCACCATTCCAATTCAAACATAGAAAGCCACGTCATAGTATCAGGTGCTTTTCAGTAGTTTTATAAATAACTTTGAACATATGTGAGCACAAATAATTACAATGCTAAGACCTAAGCTAACTTAAATTACAGGTCTACAAAGTTGCAAGCAGGCACAGCTTAAGTATTTCCACATTACTCTGCTAGCATCTTCAGTCAGATCCTGCTGCTTTCCACCTCGGACCCTGCACTTTATTCTTTAGACAGATGGAGTCCTACTGACAGCTAGTTGAGGTTTGGAACAAGTTTTTCGTGATTCTATAAACAATGACATCTATGTAACTCAGCAAGCCATTGACACAAAGTTTCACACAAAATTAGGCTAGCATTTGAACTTTCAAAAACAGACTGAGAAAAAGCCATTATCTGTTAGCATCTGATGTCTGAGTGCTAAGTACTGGACATGCAATATTCATCTACTAGCTTGATTGTAATGCAAGTAAAATGAATGTCTCTTTGTAGCTAGGTGGAGCTGCTCTTTAAAAGGATTTTACAAGATATGATGCTATTTTAAAAATCTAATTAGAAAGTTTCACAATATTAGTGCTCTCAGGACTTAATCATCTATTTTTTCCTCTCAACTAGTTGATGACATGGCACAATCACAACTGGCCACGAAAATTGGCCAGAGCTGCAGTATGCCCATGCTCTGATTGTCCCTAACCAGTGACTGCAGAAGTCAGGGCTGGATCACTCAAGAATTGCCCTGTTCTGTTCATTCCTTCTGAAGCACCTGGCCTTCCCCACTGTCAAGAGACAGGATATTGTGCTAGATGGACCACTGGTCTGACCCAGTATTGTCATTCTTAGGTTATGTCCCTTTAAGTGACTAGAATTCTACATGCATAAAGCACAGAGATTTGAGAACTGAAGTCAGAGCTTGTACCCTTAAGAAAGGGCATAGACTCACAGACTTTAAGGTCAGAAGGGACCATTATGATCATCTAGTCTGACCTCCTGCACAATGCAGGCCACAAAATCTCACCCACCCACTCCTGGAATAATTCTCTCACCTATGTCTCAACTATCGAAGTCCTCAAATCATGGTTTAAAGACTTCAAGATGCAGAGAATCCTCCAGCAAATGATGTGTGCCCCATGCTGCAGAGGAAGGCAAAAAACCTCCAGGGCCTCTGCCGATCTACCCTGGAGGAAAATTCTTTCCCGACCCCAAATATGGCGATCAGCTGAACCCTGAGCATGTGAGCAAGACTCATCAGCCAGACACCCAGGAAAAAGTTCTCAGTAGTAACTTCTAACATCCCATCATTGACCACTGGTCCTATTTACCACTGATGGCAATTAATTGACCTTTGACTAAGATCATGTTATCCCATGAAACCATCCCCTCCATAAAAACTTATCTAGTTTAATCTTGAAGGGTTTAATCCTCAGTGGCTCAGTAGTACGGGGGGTGGCTCAGTGGTTTGAGCATTGGCCTACTAAACCCAGGGTTGTGAGTTCAATCCTTGAGGGGGCCATTTAGAGATCTGGGGCAAAAATTGGGGATTGGTCCTGCTTTGAGCAGGGGGTTGGACTAGATGACCTCCAAAGGTCCCTTCCAACCCTGATATTCTATGATTCTACAGTAGAAATCCAGAACCACTGTCTTGAAACAATACCTGCTGGGGACTGAGATACAACTTTAAATTCAAGACTGGAATCAGAGGACGATGCCTTAATTCATCCTTCTATGCATTTTGGGGGAAAAGATGTACTAACCTCCTGCTCTACGTACTGCAGCAGATATACCCAGCCTGTGAAATCCTGGGGATTCTCCTCTACTACTTTCCAGAACTTCTCATATTCAGGAGGGAAAAGAGCCTCATCATCAGTCGTGTGTAAACTTTGAATATTTGGTATTCCACTCTCTTGTGCGGTCTCCTCATTTACATCAGGAGAGCTATCAGGAGACTGTTCCATCTCTGTGACACTCATAATCTCTGTACCAAAGTCCGTAAGCTGCTCTCCTGCTGCGTCAGTGCTGTTGACTGTGTTGTCATTACTTAGGTTACAGTCATCCTCTGTATGATCTGAGTTCTGCATAGCTGCTGTTAATGTTGTTCTGCTGAATGATATCCTGTGGAAATACAGATTAAAGGTTACCATCTTCCAGATGCCAGTACAGTTTAGCTGTCAATTTTTAAATTGTCCTACTTAGTGTAGCAAAACATTTCACGTAATTCAGATGAACTACAGGAAGAAGGTAATTTTAAAAGATTTATAATCAATTCCATTTGATTGTAAAAACGTATCCTCTTAAAACTAAAACACTACTAAATAACCAATAAACTCCCATGTTGTCTCTGATGAAATGAAAAGGATTGCTCAGCATCTCACTGAAAGTAAAAGGGCTGGCAACTGTGTTCTCAGGTGCAGCCAGTATTTTTTAAATTAACTGATTTAATAGGAATCTTCTGTACTGTTATGTAAAACTAAAGAAGAAAGTTCGCAGAGCCTGCAGCCTTCAGAGACAAAAAGGATTTTAACCGACAATGGAACAATCTCTAGCTGTGCAACATGACTGGCCATGGATTAATCCAAGTTAGAGAAAGAATTATACTTGAATGAAGTGTTGTAGCGATGTTGGTCCCAGAATATTAAAGACAAGATATTACCTCACCTATCTTTAATTGGACAAACTTCTGTTGGTGAGAGAAGTTTTCAAGCTTACACAGAGCTAACCTGAAGAAGAGCTCTGTGTAAGCTCGAAAGATGTCTTCTCACCAACAGAAGTTAGTCCAATAAAAGATATTACCTTACCCACCTTATCTCTCTAGTTATACTTGAACAGTTTACTTTCAACCGACTGAGAAAGTCTCCTAAGTGCCTCACACATTCATCTGCTTTGTCACAAACAGACTTTCCGCACTCACTAGCACCATTCATATTTACAGAAACACTGACAGTGATGGGCACTTCTAGACTTTTTGGGGAGTCTCAGCTGAAATATCTTTTGTAAATATCCCATATAGCTATCCAGGTATTGGTACCAACCACTGCAATTTCCTTGTAAGAGGTCGAGGTATTTTACCCTGTATAAAATATGTTTAAGTCAATTTACTACTGCTAGTTAATACAGAATACTATATTCCAGTTACACCCCAAAGTATATCATCAACTGTAAGTTCTAGATGAATTCACCCAAACTATGATTTCACCAAGAAAAAAATTACCACCATCAGCAACACATTCCGTCAGAATTGAAGATGGCTAGACAAGATCAAACTACAGGGTCGCAAAAAAGATTCAGTCAGGCCCTGTCACCCAGACTTTCTTCCAGGCAAAACTCACAAGACAGAAGCTTCTCCCTAGTCCTCCAGGAGGGATTAATCCAGCCTCCCAGTCTGCGTACTTGATATTCCTGCCAAGTGAAGCAGCCCAAACCAGCCCACGCCAACAGACACTAGCCTGGCTCAACTCAACTGCATGCTGCATCATTGCTTGCTGCTCTGCCTCTGCTGCACCCAAGCCCTTTACAAGAGAGGTCTAGATCTCAAGGATCCTGCATTTATCTCTCTCTGAACTCAATGGGAGATCAGTCCAAAGTCAGAAGAACCCAATCAGCTCCCTAGTAATAATGGATTTTATCACTACACTTTCATAGATTCCAAGGCCGGAGGGGACCACTGTGATCATCTAGTCTGACCTCCTGTATGACACAGGCTGGAGAACTGCCCCAAAATAATTCCTAGAGCAGTTTTTAGAAAAAAATCCAATCTTGATTTAAAAATTCACAGTGATGGAGAATCCACCTCAACCCTTGGTAAATTGTTTCTTAATTACTCTCACCATTAAGAATGTATGCCTTTGTCTAGCTTCAACTTCAGGCATTAGATTATTATACCTTTCTCTGCTAGACTGAAAAACCCATTATTAAATGTGTTTCCCATGTTCATACTTACAGATTAATCAAGTCACCCTTTAACCTTCTCTTTGTTAAGCTAAACAGATGGAGCTCCTTGAGTCTGTCACTAGAAGGCATCTTTTCTAAACCTTCCATCATCATCATGGGTCTTCTCTGAACCCTCTCCAATTATCAATATCCTTGCTGAACTGTGGGCACCAGAACTTCATTCTATACCACTCCCCCACTTTGTGTGTCTTCTGAGAACTTTCAATGATGGTTTTATGTTTTCTTCCAAGTCACTGATAAAAATGTTAAACAGCCATGGGGTCAAGATCTGATCCCTGCAGGACCCCACTGGAAACACCCCCCACACAAGGACTATTCCCCCTTTCAATTAAAGCAGATGCATTCTCTCCTATGCTACCTCATCCTCAATAAGAATTGCATAACTAGTATGGCTCTCATCTAAGATAGGAACTGCAGATATTGCCCAGGCTCCATTTTCTATACCTATCTTTTCAGTCTGAGTGAGGAACCTTTCCTTCCTTCACATTCACAATCCATGCCTAATCCTTCAAAGCAGCTGTGGATTTTATACCAGCCTGATGGTAACAAACCTGACTCCAAAACCTGCAATTAGGGGGTGATGCTCCTAGACTTCCTAGGTCCAAAGCATTTTTTTTGGGGGGGGGGGGGGAAATCAGTCTACAAATTTTAACTGTGGGCTTGTCTACACATACTGCGCTGCAGCTGTGCTGCTGTAGCACTTAATGAAGATGCTACCTATAGCAACAGGAGAGACTCTCCCATTGGCATAGTACTTCACCTCCCCAAGAGTCAGTAGCTATGTTGACAGGTGAAGCCCTCCTGTCAACATAACGCTGTCCACACCAGGCGTTCGGTTAATATACCTGCATCACTCAGGGGTGTGGATTTCCACACCCCCTGAACAACACAGTTATACTGACATAAGTCTGTAGTGTAGACCAACCTTGAGTTTGTAACCAGGATGTAACAAAAATTAACAGATTGTTCCTAACACTGCAGCTATACTCTGTTTCCAACCAATTTATCAGCAAGGGAGTACCAACTGCATAGGTAACCAGGTTCTAGATAGCACTGTCAACCACATACATACAATTGGGCTGGCAAGTCCTACCACCTCTTATGTCCCTTTCTGTGAGAGAATATTCCAGCCATCCTCAGCACATTCAAAATGAAATCTAAAACCCACTTCTTGAACCTAGAATTCCTGAGATTTGGGAGGGAGAAACAAAAAACTGTGTGTTCAATAAGTAAATGCTCAGATACCATGTTGAGAAGTACAATAGAAAAAGCCTAGACAGAAAGTATACTGCACCAGTGGAGAAAACACTGAGTCCTATGTCCCCGGCACCAGCAGCTGAGACTGTGTGAGAGAGCTGCCCAAATTTCCCAGAAAGCACAACACAAATCCGACTGTGCCGAGTAGTGTGAAAAGGCTGACATGCCTGACACATGGCATACCAGAAAAGGGCTGCTTTTTGGATCCACTGAACTGTCAAATGAGCATGTCTAAATCTGACCACACTTACAATGATTCTGTCTATGGTGAATATAAGCAAAAGTTTGCCACGTATAGATTACTGCATTACCGACTGGGCCAGATAGTCAGCCACAATACTTATGATTGTTAGTATAAGATAACTGTATTTTTCATTTTAAAGCTCCTTGTTTCTCTTGCCTGTAAAAGACTGCATATATCCATCACCTTGTGTATTTTGTCTACGTGTGTTAACATCTCAGTAAATTTTAAAAGGAGTGAATATCTCTGGGAGAGACTACCATACAGTCTTGTAGTAAAGACAGTTAACAGCATGGAGCTGACAGCTTTTTTTCATAACATTCTCGAAAAACGTTTCAGCCCTTACCCTCCACACCCCTTTCAAAAGGCCTGTATTTTAAGTTGAGGTCACAGTAATCACACCCAGGTAGTTATAGAGGCCAAGCCCTTTCTGCCCTTGCCATTGACCATGCTGGAGAACTGCAAATTACAGACACGCTGACTGAATGAATTGATAGCCAGGCTTGTGTGTCCTGCCTGAAAAAACCTTGATACCAAAAGCATCAAGCAAAGGCCCAGCTAGACTGCACTGTTGGGCAAGAGTGCTGAGGAAAAGCACTGGGTTAATGTAAACTCTCAGTCAGCCCTAAGTTTCTGAGAAAAGAGCCTTTGAGCCAAACTGCACCCCAAAAGGAAGAGTAAGATCCTCAAAGCCTGCAATGAAAGGCACTTGGCACAGGCAGCAAGTGGCTGCTTTACAAACCAGAAGTCAACTGGAATTCACAGAGACACCAGGTTTATCATGTCAGCAAGCGTTGCCACAGAAAAAGGGAGGTTAGCAGCCATATCTGGAGAAGAGGAAATTGACGAATATACTGTAGTGAGCAATAGATTCTGTCTGAGAAATATGGTAATATAGCATATATCAATTCTCCAATACGATAATGTAATTAAAGACTATTGCACATACACACGAAGGCAGCTATTTGCAACGCATAGTTAAGAATACAAAAGTCCGGAAACTGTTTAACCTGTGCAACCCCAACATTTTAACAACATTAGGGATGCATGTGTCACATCAACAGGGGGGTTGTTTTTTCTAAGTTTTTCTGAAACAAAAAGATGAATACCACAAAATGTTAAAGCTTTTGTTGACTTGCAACAAATTGGCAATAATGCATGTAAATTCCCGAATACATAATTATATGGCTATACACTCCTAGAATGCCATGTCCCACACCAATAAGAGATCCACAGGAGGAGTCCCTCTCCTGCCAACTTAAGGAACTTTAACTACAACTAGGGCCCTCCCATACACCTTACATATTGTATCACTGCCCTCCCTAAGGATCCTCAATATCCCAACAAGGTCCACGGGGACTGAGTCAACAACTCCTGTGTAGCCCTATTCTCAGTCTTCAATATGCTTTTCACCGTGCAGCTAAGCTCACCATACAGGCACAATGAAGCCTTTTAAATGCATATTTTACAAAACAGCTAAAAGTTCATGCAAGGTGTATTGCATGTGATTGTCAAAGGTTCATACCTCAATCAATTCTCTCCAGAACAAAGGCATTTCCAAGTAAGGATGGTAACTCCATGCTAAGTTTCACTTTCAACTCACTTTCAGGGTATTTCAAGCTGTAGAACAAGGGTGGGCAAACTATGGCCCACAGGCCCGTCCTGTCCTGCCCAGTTGAACAAATTTGTTTACCAACATTATCAAGAATGTCAAAAAGCTACACAAATAGAATTTGTTGAAGTGAAAAATTACTGCACATTCTGCTCTAGAGTGGACTAAAAAATAGTGTAGGTCCTACACAATATCACCTATTAAAAGTTTCTCTGGGATTAATGCCACCTCAAAACACACACGTTATTTAGCATATGCAGAATATTCATAATATTTCTTCGGTCTCTTGAAGATATCCATTCAGTACTGAGATCAATTTTAAAATGTCACTGAAAACCAGTGGAATTTCAAGGGGGAAGTTGAATGCTTGACCCCTCCTTTCCAACACATAACGAAGTAGTAACACTGTGAACTCTCAGGAGACGGATGCTATTGTTGAAAGGAAACAGATGTTACTAGTTGGAGCTTGAATATACAATCTTAGCAAACCCAAAAAACAAAACCGGTGAAATGTCTGTAAGTGGTTACAGGAGAACGGTCTGTAACAGGGGTGGCCAAACTGCAGCTCCTGAGCCACATGTGGCTCTTTTACAGTTAAAGTGTGGCTGGCAGAGCCCTCACCCCCTCCCCGGTCTCCAGCAGCAGGGGAGTGGAGAGAGCCTGAGCTAGTGAGCTCCGGATCTCTGCCTTGCAGCAGAGTAGTGGGAAGGGGAGGGGAGTCTTGAGGCTTCAGCCTGCAGGGCACACCTGCCAGGCCTCGGGCTTCAGCAGGAGCGGAGCTAGGGTGATCAGATGTCCCGATTTTATAGGGACAGTCCCGATTTTGGGGTCTTTTTTGTTATATAGACTGCTATTACCACCCACCCCCGTCCCGATTTTTCACACTTGCTGTCTGGACACCCTAAGCAGAGCCCCACAGGTGCCTCCAGGGGGGCAGAAGCCCTGAGCGGCCCATCCCAGCTCTCCAACTTGTGAAAACTGCCCTATGCGGCTCAGAGTCAGTGAGTTTGCCGCGGCCCCCTTCCCGCGTTCCCCAGGCGGCCCCCCCGCAACACCCACAGACCCCCTCAAGTCCCCCACGTTCCTCTCCACAGCCCTCCCCAAGTCCCCCTCAGCCCCCCCTCAATTCCCCCACATTCCCCACAGCCCTCCCCAATTCCCCCCACAGCCTCCCTCAATTCCCTCCCCAATTCCCCCCACAGCCCCCCTCAATTCCCCTGCGTTCCCCCCACAGCCCTCCCCAACTCCCCCCAGCCCCCCTCAATTCCCCTGCGTTCCCCCCAGCCCTCCCCAATTCCCCCACAGCCCCCCTCAATTCCCTCCCCAATTCCCCCCCAACCCCCCTCAATTCCCCCGCGTTCCCCCCCCAGCCCTCCCCAAGTCCCCCCCCAGCCCCCCCGCGTTCCCCCCCAAATCCCCCCCACAGCCCCCCCACGTTCCCCCCCGCGTTCCCCCCCACAGCCCTCCCCAAGTCCCCCTCAAGTCCCCCGCGTTCCCCCACAGCCCCCTCAAGTCCCCCGCGTTCCCCCAGCCCTCCCCAAGTCCCCCCCAGCCCCCCGCGTTCCCCCCCACAGGCCTCCCCAAGTCCCCCGCGTTCCCCCACAGCCCCCTCAAGTCCCCCAGCCCCCCACAATTCCCCTGCGTTCCCCCAGCCCTCCCCAGCCCCCCTCAATTCCCCCACGTTCCCCCCCCCAGCCCCCCGCGTTCCCCCCCACAGCCCTCCCCAAGCCCCCCTCAAGTCCCCCGCGTTCCCCCACAGCCCCCCTCAAGTCCCCCGCGTTCCCCCAGCCCTCCCCAACTCCCCCAGCCCCCCTCAATTCCCCCACAGCCCCCCTCAATTCCCCCGCGTCCCCCCCACAGCCCCCCTCAATTCCCCCCCGTTCCCCACAGCCCCCCTCAATTCCCCCGCGTCCCCCCCCGCGTCCCCCCAGCCCTCCCCAATTCCCCCAACCCCCCTCAATTGCCCCCGTTCCCCCCCAGCCCCCCTCAATTCCCCCACGTTCCCCCCCCACAGCTCTCCCCAAGTCCCCCCCAGCCCCCCCGCGTTCCCCCCAAGTCCCCCCCAGCCCCCCCGCGTTCCCCCCACAGCCCCCCCCGTTCCCCCCCAGCCCCCCTCAAGTCCCCCGCGTTCCCCCAGCCCTCCCCAACTCCCCCAGCCCCCCTCAATTCCCCCACGTTCCCCACAGCCCCCCTCAATTCCCCTGCGTTCCCCCCCACAGCCCTCCCCAAGTCCCCCCCAGCCCCCCGCGTTCCCCCCCACAGGCCTCCCCAAGTCCCCCGCGTTCCCCCACAGCCCCCTCAAGTCCCCCAGCCCCCCTCAATTCCCCCACGTTCCCCCAGCCCTCCCAGCTCCCCCCAGCCCCCCTCAATTCCCCCACGTTCCCCACAGCCCCCCTCAATTCCCCCACGTTCCCCCCCACAGCCCTCCCCAAGTCCCCCCCAGCCCCCCCGCGTTCCCCCCCCATAGCCCCCCGCGTTCCCCCCCACAGCCCTCCCCAAGTCCCCCTCAAGTCCCCCGCGTTCCCCCACAGCCCCCCTCAATTCCCCCGCGTTCCCCAAAGCCCTCCCCAATTCCCCCACAGCCCCCCTCAATTCCCTCCCCAATTCACCCCCCAGCCCCCCGCGTTCCCCCCCAGCCCTCCCCAAGTCCCCCAGCCCCCCTCAATTCCCCACGTTCCCCCAGCCCTCCCCAGCCCCCCTCAATTCCCCCACGTTCCCCACAGCCCTCCCCAGCCCCCCTCAATTCCCCCACGTTCCCCACAGCCCCCCTCAATTCCCCCACGTTCCCCCCCACAGCCCTCCCCAAGTCCCCCCCACGTTCCCCCCCAAGTCCCCCCACATTCCCCCCCACAGCCCTCCCCAAGTCCCCCTCAAGTCCCCCGCGTTCCCCCACAGCCCCCCTCAATTCCCCCGCGTTCCCCAAAGCCCTCCCCAATTCCCCCCACAGCCCCCCTCAATTCCCTCCCCAATTCACCCCCCAGCCCTCCCCAAGTCCCCCGCGTTCCCCCCCAGCCCCCCTCAAGTCCCCCAGCCCCCCTCAAGTCCCCCACGTTCCCCCAGCCCTCCCCAGCTCCCCCAGCCCCCCTCAATTCCCCCACGTTCCCCCCCACAGCCCCCCCCAAGTCCCCCCCCAGCCCCCCTCAATTCCCTCCCCAATTCCCCCCACAGCCCTCCCCAAGTCCCCCGCGTTCCCCCCCACAGCCCTCCCCAAGTCCCCCCCAGACCCCCGCGTTCCCCCCCACAGGCCTCCCCAAGTCCCCCGCGTTCCCCCACAGCCCCCTCAAGTCCCCCAGCCCCCCTCAATTCCCCCACGTTCCCCCAGCCCTCCCCAGCTCCCCCCAGCCCCCCTCAATTCCCCCACGTTCCCCACAGCCCCCCTCAATTCCCCCACGTTCCCCCCCACAGCCCTCCCCAAGTCCCCCCCAGCCCCCCCGCGTTCCCCCCCAAGTCCCCCCACATTCCCCCCCCACAGCCCCCCGCGTTCCCCCCCACAGCCCTCCCCAAGTCCCCCTCAAGTCCCCCGCGTTCCCCCACAGCCCCCCTCAATTCCCCCGCGTTCCCCAAAGCCCTCCCCAATTCCCCCCACAGCCCCCCTCAATTCCCTCCCCAATTCACCCCCCAGCCCCCCGCGTTCCCCCCCAGCCCTCCCCAAGTCCCCCGCGTTCCCCCCCAGGCCCCCTCAAGTCCCCCAGCCCCCCTCAATTCCCCCACGTTCCCCCAGCCCTCCCCAGCCCCCCTCAATTCCCCCACGTTCCCCACAGCCCTCCCCAGCCCCCCTCAATTCCCCCACGTTCCCCACAGCCCCCCTCAATTCCCCCACGTTCCCCCCCACAGCCCTCCCCAAGTCCCCCCCACGTTCCCCCCCAAGTCCCCCCACATTCCCCCCCCACAGCCCTCCCCAAGTCCCCCTCAAGTCCCCCGCGTTCCCCCACAGCCCCCCTCAATTCCCCCGCGTTCCCCAAAGCCCTCCCCAATTCCCCCCACAATTCCCTCCCCAATTCACCCCCCAGCCCCCCTCAATTCCCTCCCCAATTCACCCCCAGCCCTCCCCAAGTCCCCCGCGTTCCCCCCCAGCCCCCCTCAAGTCCCCCAGCCCCCCTCAAGTCCCCCACGTTCCCCCAGCCCTCCCCAGCTCCCCCAGCCCCCCTCAATTCCCCCACGTTCCCCCCACAGCCCCCCCCAAGTCCCCCCCCAGCCCCCCTCAATTCCCTCCCCAATTCCCCCCACAGCCCTCCCCAAGTCCCCCGCGTTCCCCCCCACAGCCCTCCCCAAGTCCCCCCAGACCCCCGCGTTCCCCCCCACAGGCCTCCCCAAGTCCCCCGCGTTCCCCCACAGCCCCCTCAAGTCCCCCAGCCCCCCTCAATTCCCCCACGTTCCCCCAGCCCTCCCCAGCTCCCCCCAGCCCCCCTCAATTCCCCCACGTTCCCCACAGCCCCCCTCAATTCCCCCACGTTCCCCCCCACAGCCCTCCCCAAGTCCCCCCCAGCCCCCCCGCGTTCCCCCCCAAGTCCCCCCACATTCCCCCCCCACAGCCCCCCGCGTTCCCCCCCACAGCCCTCCCCAAGTCCCCCTCAAGTCCCCCGCGTTCCCCCACAGCCCCCCTCAATTCCCCCGCGTTCCCCAAAGCCCTCCCCAATTCCCCCCACAGCCCCCCTCAATTCCCTCCCCAATTCACCCCCCAGCCCTCCCCAAGTCCCCCCCAGCCCTCCCCAAGTCCCCCGCGTTCCCCCCCAGCCCTCCCCAGCTCCCCCAGCCCCCCTCAAGTCCCCCACGTTCCCCCAGCCCTCCCCAGCTCCCCCAGCCCCCCTCAATTCCCCCACGTTCCCCCCCACAGCCCCCCCCAAGTCCCCCCCCAGCCCCCCTCAATTCCCTCCCCAATTCCCCCCACAGCCCTCCCCAAGTCCCCCGCGTTCCCCCCCACAGCCCTCCCCAAGTCCCCCCCAGCCCCCGCGTTCCCCCCCACAGGCCTCCCCAAGTCCCCCGCGTTCCCCCACAGCCCCCTCAAGTCCCCCAGCCCCCCTCAATTCCCCCGCGTTCCCCCAGCCCTCCCCAGCCCCCCTCAATTCCCCCCCGTTCCCCAGGCGCCCCCCACAGCCCATCCCAATTCCCCCTCATACGCCAGGCGCTCCCCCGCAACCTCCCCGTTCCCCAGGCGCCCCCCGCATACTTCAGGCGCCTCCCCCCAACTCCGCCCCGCTCCCCAGGCGCGCCCGGGCCGAGGCTCACGCCGCACTGCGGGGCTGTTCCCGCGCGCCCCAGCCCCAGCGCTGACCTGGCGCAAGGTTCTGTGCCATAGGCCCGTTGCGGCCGCACCGACTCTCCCAGACCCTGCTGGAGCGCGGACGACGCATGCGTGCCCAGCTTTCCGAAAAATGACTGCGCACGCGCCACCACCCCGACACGGGGGAAGAGGAAATCGCCACGCATGCGCCGAAGGCTACAGGCAGAGGCGGCGCGCCGCCTGTCCCACAGAAGGCATGCGCCAGCGCCCTCGACCTTTGCTGTGCGCGTGCGCCGTCCCAGCGCGGGGCTTAGCTACCGGCTCGGCCGAGGGGAACGTCAGACGCTGGCTCCGCCCCTCTTAGTGGCCGCCCTCAGGCGGTGGTGCTGCGCGTGCCGAGCCGACGGGGGTCGACGTGTCACCTCGCGCTGGGCGGACCCCCCAGCTTCGCTCCCCCCCAGCCCTGCCCGCACAACGCCCTCAGCCCCGCTCCCGCCAGCCCCCCCCCGCCCACACCCTCAGCCCCGCTCCCGCCAGCCCCCCCCCGCCCACACCCTCAGCCCCGCTCCCGCCGGCCCCCCCCCGCCCACACCCTCAGCCCCGCTCCCGCCGGCCCCCCCCCCCCGCAACGCCCTCAGCCCCGCTCCCTCCCAAGTCCTCAGCCCCGCTCCCCGCCGGCCCCCCCCCCCCAACACCCTCAGCCCCGCTCCCGCCAGCCGCCCCCCGCCCACACCCTCAGCCCCGCTCCCGCCGGCCCCCCCCCCCCGCAACGCCCTCAGCCCCGCTCCCTCCCAAGTCCTCAGCCCCGCTCCCGCCGGCCCCCCCCCCCAACACCCTCAGCCCCGCTCCCGCCAGCCCCCCCCCGCCCACACCCTCAGCCCCGCTCCGCCGGCCCCCCCCCCCCGCAACGCCCTCAGCCCCGCTCCCGCCAGCCCCCCCCCGCCCACACCCTCAGCCCCGCTCCCGCCAGCCCCCCCCCGCCCACACCCTCAGCCCCGCTCCGCCGGCCCCCCCCCGCCCACACCCTCAGCCCCGCTCCCGCCGGCCCCCCCCCCCGCAACGCCCTCAGCCCCGCTCCCTCCCAAGTCCTCAGCCCCGCTCCCGCCGGCCCCCCCCCCCCAACACCCTCAGCCCCGCTCCCGCCAGCCGCCCCCCCGCCCATACACCCTCAGCCCCGCTCCCGCCGGCCCCCCCCCCCCCGCAACGCCCTCAGCCCCGCTCCCTCCCAAGTCCTCAGCCCCGCTCCCGCCGGCCCCCCCCCCCAACACCCTCAGCCCCGCTCCCGCCAGCCCCCCCCGCCCACACCCTCAGCCCCGCTCCCGCCGGCCCCCCCCCCCCCGCAACGCCCTCAGCCCCGCTCCCGCCGGCCCCCCCCCCCGCAACGCCCTCAGCCCCGCTCCCTCCCAAGTCCTCAGCCCCGCTCCCGCCGGCCCCCCCCCCCAACACCCTCAGCCCCGCTCCCGCCAGCCGCCCCCCCCCCCCGCAACGCCCTCAGCCCCGCTCCCTCCCAAGTCCTCAGCCCCGCTCCCGCCGGCCCCCCCCCAACACCCTCAGCCCCCGCTCCCGCCAGCCCCCCCCCGCCCACACCCTCAGCCCCGCTCCCGCCGGCCCCCCCCCCCCCGCAACGCCCTCAGCCCCGCTCCCTCCCAAGTCCTCAGCCCCGCTCCCGCCGGCCCCCCCCCCAACACCCTCAGCCCCGCTCCCGCCAGCCCCCCCCCGCCCACACCCTCAGCCCCGCTCCCGCCGGCCCCCCCCCCCCCGCAACGCCCTCAGCCCCGCTCCCGCCGGCCCCCCCCCCGCAACGCCCTCAGCCCCGCTCCCTCCCAAGTCCTCAGCCCCGCTCCCGCCGGCCCCCCCCCCAACACCCTCAGCCCCGCTCCCGCCAGCCGCCCCCCCCCCCGCAACGCCCTCAGCCCCGCTCCCTCCCAAGTCCTCAGCCCCGCTCCCGCCGGCCCCCCCCCCAACACCCTCAGCCCCGCTCCCGCCAGCCCCCCCCCGCCCACACCCTCAGCCCCGCTCCCGCCGGCCCCCCCCCCCCCGCAACGCCCTCAGCCCCGCTCCCTCCAAGTCCTCAGCCCCGCTCCCGCCGGCCCCCCCCCCCAACACCCTCAGCCCCGCTCCCGCCAGCCCCCCCCCGCCCACACCCTCAGCCCCGCTCCCGCCGGCCCCCCCCCCCCGCAACGCCCTCAGCCCCGCTCCCGCCGGCCCCCCCCCCCCCGCAACGCCCTCAGCCCCGCTCCCTCCCAAGTCCTCAGCCCCGCTCCCGCCGGCCCCCCCCCCCAACACCCTCAGCCCCGCTCCCGCCAGCCGCCCCCCCCCGCAACGCCCTCAGCCCCGCTCCCTCCCAAGTCCTCAGCCCCGCTCCCGCCGGCCCCCCCCCCAACACCCTCAGCCCCGCTCCCGCCAGCCCCCCCCCGCCCACACCCTCAGCCCCGCTCCCGCCGGCCCCCCCCCCCCCCGCAACGCCCTCAGCCCCGCTCCCGCCGGCCCCCCCCCCCCGCAACGCCCTCAGCCCCGCTCCCTCCCAAGTCCTCAGCCCCGCTCCCGCCGGCCCCCCCCCCCCAACACCCTCAGCCCCGCTCCCGCCAGCCGCCCCCCCGCCCACACCCTCAGCCCCGCTCCCTCCCAAGTCCTCAGCCCCGCTCCCGCCGGCCCCCCCCCGCCCACACCCTCAGCCCCGCTCCCGCCGGCCCCCCCCCCCCGCAACGCCCTCAAGCCCCGCTCCCTCCCAAGTCCTCAGCCCCGCTCCCGCCGGCCCCCCCCCCCAACACCCTCAGCCCCGCTCCCGCCAGCCCCCCCCCGCCCACACCCTCAGCCCCGCTCCCGCCAGCCCCCCCCCCCCGCCCACACCCTCAGCCCCGCTCCCGCCGGCCCCCCCCCCCGCCCACACCCTCAGCCCGCTCCCGCCGGCCCCCCCCCCCGCAACGCCCTCAGCCCGCTCCCTCCCAAGTCCTCAGCCCCGCTCCCGCCGGCCCCCCCCCCCCAACACCCTCAGCCCCGCTCCCGCCAGCCGCCCCCCCCGCCCACACCCTCAGCCCCGCTCCCGCCGGCCCCCCCCCCCCCGCAACGCCCTCAGCCCCGCTCCCTCCCAAGTCCTCAGCCCCGCTCCCGCCGGCCCCCCCCCCCAACACCCTCAGCCCCGCTCCCGCCAGCCCCCCCCGCCCACACCCTCAGCCCCGCTCCCGCCGGCCCCCCCCCCCCCGCAACGCCCTCAGCCCCGCTCCCGCCGGCCCCCCCCCCCGCAACGCCCTCAGCCCCGCTCCTCCCAAGTCCTCAGCCCCGCTCCCGCCGGCCCCCCCCCCCAACACCCTCAGCCCCGCTCCCGCCAGCCGCCCCCCCCCCCGCAACGCCCTCAGCCCCGCTCCCTCCA